>CAMXCT020001358.1:0-167500 GCA_947184155.2 Cladocopium goreaui
CTTGAACGTGCTAACGAGCCTTTATGGAGTGGCTTGGAGACAGCTGGAGCCAAAGGTGGACACCATCCTGGCCAAGGAAGAGGGCGCCTTTGACCTCATCTTGGCCGAGCTGGACGCAACGTTCAGATATAACGAGGATGTGGAGATGCCAAGGGCATTTAAAAAGTTCTTCTACGGGACTTCGAGGAAGCTAGATCAGACCTTGCTGGCTTACGTGGCTGACCACCGTGAAGCCTTGGGCGAAGTCGAGAACTATGGAGTTCAAAGCTCTGACAAAATCAGCGGATGGATCCTTCTGCGTCGCTCCGGGCTGACCCATGAGTAGAAGCAGCTGATCCTGAGCCAGAACCCTAAGCTGACCTATGCCAAGGTGGTGGAAGCTATGTACTTCCTCTTGGGACAGGACTACAAGGGCAAGCCTGTCGACACTGCCTCTCGATGGAAGGGCAAAACCTATGGACGATGGAACAACCGTGGCTATGACTACAACGCTGAGGAGATCTACGAGATGGACGAGCCCTACATGGAGGACTATGTCTACCAACAATGGGATGAGGCTGAAGCCGATGACGATTGGCCTGAAGAGTGCGAGGAGCCCTACTATGATGAGGACGCCTTCAACGCCCTGGACTACGAGGACACCGAGTTCCCGGACGAGGTCTATGGTGATGAAGCTTCATTGGAAGAAGCTTACGCGTCATATCTTGACGCCAGGCGCCACTTTTCCCAGTTGAAAGCGGCAAGAGGGTACTACCCTGTGGTGGCGCTGGCAGATGGAGGAGCTCAGTTCATGCCATCCTCATCACAAGCACCACGACCACCAATGAAGAAGGGTGCTGGAAAAGGGAAGCCTGGTAAGGGCAAGATCAAAGGAACGCCTTCTTACAAGCAATCTCACCCTCCTCAACGTGGAAGCCCAACTTCAAGAGCAAATGCTACGAAGTGCCTGCGATGCGGACAAGCTGGACATTGGGCAACAAACTGCACCAACTCCCCATCAAGGTCGAGCCCTGCACCTTCGACCACTTCTTCACCAACGAAGAAAGCCAAAACGGACAGTGCCATGATGGTCCGTGACCTGGCAAAGAAACGACCCAATGGGGTACCAATGCTTGGTCAAGCTGGCCTCTATGGCATTCAAGATGGAGGAGCCTCTTCAGTTGTATGTGGACACGAAGTGCTCATGAAGATCATCGACCACATGAAAGCCAGAGGTGTTCCTGTGGAGCGTTTCCTCTTTGCCTCAACCAACAAGCTGTTTGGATTTGGCGGTGATGCAAACCGTCAAGCAGACTGGTCAGTCAGACTCCCAATCTACATAGAAGGAAAAACTGGCTACATCGAGACCTTCATTGTGGAAGGCAGTACTCCCTTACTGATTGGCCGACCAATCTTGCAAGCCCTCAACATCAAGATCGACTACAACCTCAACAAGGTTTCCATCCAAGATGGAGAATGGAAAGATGCCACCATGGGTGAAAGAGGTGAATACCTTCTTTGCTTGGATCATGGAGTTGGAGACGATCCCGAAGGGAAGAACATCAGCTTCGACTACGTGACAAGCGACACCTGTGATGCCATCAACAACTATGAGGACCTGGACAACTACATCTCCATCCACGAGTACCTCTCGATGACCAACAGGACACCACCGGAGACCGCCTTCCTGGAGGACGAGACTGCCGAGGACGAGACCTTCTCCGACGACCCCTTGGACGAGACCTACACCGAGGACCCTACGGCCGTTCGCCGTGAGATCACCTCGAAGCTCATCAAGACCATGCACATGGAGTTCAACAGCTTCAACAAGAAGCGCAAGGAGACCGTGGAGAAAGTTCTCTATGCCCATCAAGAAGGCCGACGGATCTTTTGGGAGGTCTACAGCGGCTCTGCCAACTTGTCTGAGACGATGAAGTACTATGGATGGGAGGTGCTCTCCTTCGACTACAACACGGGATGGGACTTTGACATCGCAGCTCATCGCCGCGAGTTCTTGGATTTTCAAGATCGAATATGCCCTGACTTCATCTGGTACAGCCCAAAATGCACTGAGTGGTCACCCTTGCAACAGCTGAACATGACGGAAGATCGACGACGAGCTCTTCAAAATGAACGTGACTATCAGGAAAAAGTGCACCTGAAAATGGTCCGTCGAAGCTACTTGAAGCAACGACGTGAAGGACGACATGGAGCCATTGAGCAGCCCAGGTATGCAGTGTCTTGGAAGACCCGAACTTTCCATGATTTGCCTGGCACACCATGCCTCCTGGACCAATGCCAGTTCGAAGTCATGATGGCTGACAACGAGGGCAACGACCAGTACATCAAGAAACCCACAAGGTTGCAATACACGGATGAAGGCATGGCAAACGAGCTCAACCTGCTCTGCCCAGGTCAACACTACCACCTTCCTTTGGAAGGCAGCTCCCCTGGAGTTGGAAACAGAGCGGCAGCATCAGGAGTTTACCAAGGTGTTTTCTGCAACTGCCTGAGTCAAGCGATCGTGAACATCTTCATCAACCAGGACATCGAGGACGCTCACTACATCAACTCCGAGGTCTACGCTGGCGAGGAAACTGACGAGCGCAACGATGTGGACTTGGACGCCATCTCCGACGTCGATCCACCACTACCTGCTGAAGACCCTGATCCCAGGCAGGAGATCCAACGACGTCGAGGAGTTCTTCGACGACTTGATGAGGAGAACCGACAAGCGGCCAAGAGGACAATCATGCGGTTGCACCGAAACCTTGGGCACCCCTCCAACAAGGAGCTCATCCGACTTTTGAAGTCGAAGAATGCAAGTGACACCCTCCTACAAGCTGCACAAAAGCATGAATGTGGCCTGTGCGATTTGCACAAGAGGCCAACGGGTGTTCCAGTCTCAAGCATGCCGAAGGACACAGCCTTCAACGATCGTGTCCAAGCCGACACCCTCTGGATCAAAGTTCCGGGTGTTCGCAACAAACAGCCTGTGCTGATGATGTCAGATGCGATGACCCGACTTCTTGCAGCACGACATCTCAAAGCAGAGACCACCGAGGAGTACATCAAGCAACTTAAAATGGCCTGGATTGGATTCTTTGGACCAATGAAGACCTTGCAGGTCGATGAGCACAGAGCCTGGTCATCAGATGCCATGCGAGAATGGGCAATTGAGCAAGGTATCCAGTTGGTGATCAGCCCTGGGGAAGCACACACCAGATTGGCCATCCTGGAAAGGAGACATCAAGTGACTCGCAAGGCCATCAGCCTCTTCTTGGAGTCCAACCCCACGGTGGCAGCTGACCGAGATGCTCTGGTCATAGCTTTAAACTACATCGTGCCCCAACTGAACAGGACACCAAATGTCCATGGATTCAGCCCGATCCAGTGGGTTTTGGGCTACACGCCACATGTGCCCGGACTTCTGTCAGAAGAATCATCGCTGTACAATCCAGCACACCTGGACCCATCTGAGAGGTTCATGGAAAAACTTCGATTACAACAACAAGCCTGCAAAGCGATGTCAGAGGCCGACATGGATCACCGACTACGCCGAGCACTTCTTCGGAAGTACATGGGCCAGCCACTACTCCTACAACCTGGAGACCTCTGCTACTACTGGCGTGACACGCCACCTGGCAGTTCTGCAAAACTGAAGTGGCGTGGACCGGCCACAATGATCATGCGTGAGCCCGGGCCTCATGGACCTCATACTGACGTCTACTGGATTGACCATGGGACAGTCTTGTTGAGGGCAGCCCCTGAGCACATCAAGGCTGCAACGCCCATCCAAGATGTGATTGAAAAGGTAAGAGATCCTTTGGACACGGCCAAACAAGCCTTGAACAACATCCGCAATCGCGGAGTGACTCACTACATCGACCTCAACAAGAGCAACAAGCGACATCGAGAAGAAATCGCCACCGACGAGGAGGCCGACGACATGGATGAAGATCTACATCAACTTCCTGGACATCAACTTCCACCAGACAGATGGCAAGTCTCGGAAGATGGCAGACTTTGGACGAGGATCCACAACACCCCTCGCCGAAAGCTCTATGTGCCAGAGCTTACAGCAGATGTGCCTGTGCACCTCTTCCTACCGGAGCGTGCCACGGACATCAGACGAGGGAGCCCCAACCCCGAGCACATCAGAATCCGAGACGAATGGCGACTTCCAAATGCAGATCGGGAGATGCACTATGTCTGGACTAGAACTACGACCTTTTTCATCAACACTGAGCAGCTCTCCGACAACGACGGCGGCTACAGCCCTGGAACCCCACTTCCTGACGATGAACGACGTTCTGATGACGAAGGACATCCTGGAGGAGGATATCTTTCCGAAACAGAACAAGAACCACCTGGAGCAGGACCTTCAAGCACGAACCTTGGTAACACCTCACAGGGAGGAAACGTCCGAGGATTTGACCCACTTCCTGTTGAACAAGGTCAACAAGATCAACATGCAATCTCCATCAGCCCCATGAGCCAAGAGACTGAGCCTGCAGAGGAGCCTATGGTACCTTCTGTGAGACCAGACCCTACCTTGGCCGACAACCCCAACTTTCAAGTACCTGAAGCTCAGCAACAACTTTTCCAACCACCTGCTGGAGGTGAGACATTTGCCCAACAGCGTGCGAGAATGGAAAGGCAAACTGCCTTGCTATTTAAACCACCTCAATCCTATGGACCAGATCGACCACAAGAGCCCAGAGCGACACCATACTCTGGAAAACCCCTTTCCTCAGATGATGCAGCCAACGCCACCATTGACGTCGACATCATCAAAGAGCTTGGCCTTCCTACGGGATGGATTGTGGAAAAGGGGATGTTTTCGATGGACACCATCAAGGATGAGTGGAAGCTGGAAGGCAACTACCTCACACGGAAGTACTATGTGCCCCGCAACACCGACTACAAGCTGGATAAAGAGACCTGTCCATTGCCACTGAACTACTTCATGAAGGACCGCTACACCAAGATGGGATCACACCTGGTTCGCGACAAATGGACGCGACCTTCAAAGAACAAGAAGCTCAACACCGGCTTCTACTGGACCGGCTACACAAGGTTCAAGCTCTGCCCTGCATGGAGAAAGGAGGCAAAGCGAGTCTTCCTGGAGAAAAGTGAGGGCAAGGAAACCATGTACTACAACGAGGCCAAGACCACAAGCAATGCCCCGCTCTCAGAGCGAAACATGAGCCTGGATGACAGACTGTCATTCATAGAAGCCAAGAAGAAGGAGTTGGAAAGCTTCTTTCAGAACCAAGTATGGCTCTTTGACGACGCCGACAACGCCCCAGCTGACAGGGTACTCAAAGCCCGCTTCATCCTGACTTGGAAGAAGCATGAAAATGGAGCCCCAAGGGCAAAAGCCCGACTTGTGGTTCAAGGCTTTCGAGATCCAGATGCTCACCTTGGAAATCTTTCCACAGCGTCGCCAACCTTGACGCGCCTCTCAAGGAATTTCATCATGAGCGTGGCCACGATGATGGGGATGACTATCTTCACAAGCGACATCTCAACAGCTTTCCTTCAAGGACGCAATTTCGACCCTGATTCCAAGAGGATCATTTGGGTGAAACTTCCAAAAGATGGAGAACAACTTCTTGGACTACCTGAAGGACATGGAAAGCTGATGAAACTGGTAAAGCCCATGTATGGACTTTGTGATGCTCCCCGAGCATGGTTTGAAGAGGCAACGGAGAGAATTCTTACCATGGGTAACGGTGCCATTGTGCAACATCCACTCGATGCTTGTCTTTTCCTGGCCTTCGACAAGCCCATACATCCACCACCACCTGAAGGAAAAGATCAACCACGACTCTTGGCGCTCTTCGGCATCCACGTGGACGACATCTTCGGCTGCTACGACGAGAACGACGAGCACATCGAGATCCTGCTGAAGAACCTCAAGGGCATCTTCAACTTCCGTGAGTGGGTGACGGCCAATGACAAGAACGAGCTGGAATACTGTGGTGCCCAAATCACCAAACTTGGTGAGAACCATTGGAAGATCCACCATGAGAAGTACCTGACAAAACAGAAGCCAATCACCTACCCGAAGGAACGTCAAGGATCCAACAAGGAGGTGACAGACCGCGAGAAGACAGCCCTACGTGGACTGATCGGTGGACTTCAATGGCCTGCTGTTCAATCAAGCCCACACCTACAATGTATGGTGTCAACCCTTGCTGACCAGGTGTCAAAAGCTACAACCTCAACACTGGACACAGCAAACCGATGCCTTAGGTTTGCAAAACAGAACTCTGACGTTGGTCTGGAGTTTCGCCACATTGGCCCCAAGGAGGAGATCACCTTTGCAGCATACTCTGATGCATCCTTTGCATCAAGAGATGACCTTTCAAGCCAGGGAGGCTACTTCCTCATCATGGTCCATCGCGATGTGACGACTGGAGGAGAAGGAGCCTACAATGTCATCGACTGGAGAAGTTGGAAGCTAGCGAGAGTTTCCAGATCGACATTGGCTGCTGAAAGTCAAACTGCTGGTGAGGCATCAGACGCCCTCCTCTTTGCCACGACCTTCTGGCGTTTGATTTGGAGCCCCTGGTTGCAATTGGACGACCCAAAGACTGCTCAGCTACCAAATCAGCCAAAGCTGATTGTGGACGCGAAGGCCCTCTTCGACCTCTTAGCACAGAAGGAGATCCAAGCTGGAAGCTCAACAGACAAGAGGACCGCAATTGAAGTCTTGGTCACTCAAGACAAATTTCAATGCTGCGGAGCAGGAAGTATGTGGGTGAGTTCAGAGTTACAATATTCTGACGGCCTTACAAAGGCTAGTGCGGGCCAACTGCTGGCAGATCGCCTGAGAAGCCATTTCACGCGACTCAAGAGTGACGAGGACTTTGTCGCCAGCAAGAAAAAGACAGCAGCAGAGAGAAAGAAAGGGGCAGAGAAGTATGCGATCAGTAAGCCCACGGCGATGACTACAGCAACAACTATGTTTGCAGCGTTTTGCACTGCTGCGACGCAAGCGATGCCCTACGAGATTGTCGAGACCTACGACCAGGAGATGAACTTCACCTACATTCTGGACACCAACGACTCCGAGTACGAGCTCACTACCACGATCACTGCAATGCTCTTCGGCATTCTGGTGCTGGCTGGACTGTTGTCCATGTGCCGTTGGATTGCGGCAGTGCCACGCCAACTTTTGGCGATCCTTGTAAATCTCTGGAAGGTGATGAGCCTCAAAGAGGCAAAAGCCCTGGAGACCAAGGATGTGGCCATCCAAAATGAAGATGATCTGATCAACGATCTAAATGCCCTGTTGCTCAGGAACATCGGGTTGGAGGAAGAATCGGAGAATCATCTCCAACAAATACGTGAGTTGGAGCGCGACAACGACAACCTGACCACCATCATCCGAGACTTCAACCACGATCGCCGCAGAACGATCGTTGAAGCGTGCCAGCAACAGATCTACTTCACAGCCGAAGGAAGAGCCTGGCATGCAAGCTATCAGTGCCTGAGAAATCGCACGGCTGGACAGATCCTTCATAGGACTTGGTGTACCTATTGTGTGGACTGCTTGGGTCAGTATCCTGACAACCAGGCCCCACCTGGTGAAACCACCAGTAGGTTGCGATAGCTGGTAGCAGGTGCCTGTTTTCTTTTTCCAACTTCCATTTCCACCGGTGTGAATTTCATGCCATGCAATTGTGGTTTTGGAATTTTACTTGTTTCATATGTGGCCATCCTGGCCCAATAACCCCTAGGGAGAGGACATCCTAGGATTCCAGCCTTTGTGGCTACATGCGCTGCAGCCCCGCCAAAAGGGTTGCCCCGCTGCTTGCTTTGCTCACACTTCGTGTGGTAGGACTTGGCTTCGGTTCCTACGTGCTACCGAATCACAATAATATATTAGGCACCATTTTTCAATATAATAAGAGGTCCTAAAATAATATTTCCCAATTTATTTTACGAATTTATTTTCACCAAATCAATAAATATAAATTTAGATCCGCCATTCCTATATATCCCTCTAAATTAAAATATAAAAACAATATAATTTATTATTCGGAAACGGGGTTGAAATTTACATAAGATTCTGAAATTTTTTGGGAAGGCCATTTATTTAGGGATTTTTTTTTTTAATTTAGGATTTTTTTTTTGGATTTCTTCCTGCTTATTCTATTGCCTCCTGCAGTACTTCTCTGTTTCTTTGCTTCTATTCCTTTTTTTGCTTTTCTTGCTTTTCTTTGCTTTTTTGGTTTTTTGCTTCCCTTGCTTTTCTTTGTTTTTCTTTGCTTTTTTGTTTTTTTATTTTTCTCGCTTTTCTGCTTTTCTTTGCTTTTTTGCTTTTCTTACTTTTCTTTGCTTTTTTGCTTTTTTGTTTTCCTTGCTTTTCTTTGCTTTTTTGCTTTTCTCGTTTTTCTGTTTTTCTTTGCTTTTTTGCTTTTCTTGCTTTTCTTTGCTTTTTTGCTTTTCCTGGAACAACACAATAACAACAAGATACCAACAACAACAACAACATACCAACAACAACAACAACGACAACAACACTATCAACACAAACACAACCGCCAACAACACCACCACCACCAACAACAACACCACCACCAACAACAACAGCAACAACACTAACACAACACTAACAACACTAACAACACTAACAACACTAACAACACTAACACTAGCAACACTAACAACACTAACGGTAACAACAACAACACTAACAACAGCAACAGCAACAACACCACTAAACAACAACAACAACAACAACAACAACAACACCACCAACAACAACAACAACACCAACAACAACAACAACAACAACAACAACAACACTAACAACACTAACAACACTAACAACACTAACAACACTAACAACACTAACAACACTAACATTAACACTAACAACAGCAACAACAACAGCAACAACACGACCACCAACAACAACACCACCAACAACAACAACAACACCAACACCAACACCAACAACAGTAACAGTAACAACAAACAACTGTTGGAATGTCAGCCTTCAGCTCCAAAATCCTGCAAGTACTGTGAGGAATGTAGCTGTAAAATGTTGCACATACGGTGGAAATGCAGATTCCAGCTCAAAAATGTTGCAAAGAGCATGGAAAATGGACAGAACATGCTGCAAACTGTTGCAAATACCGTGGAAAATACAATGGAAAATGAGAGGTTCGAACTCAAAACCGTTGCACATACCGTGGAAATGGCAGTTTCCAGCTCCAAAATGCTGCAAATAGCATGGAAAATGGTGAGAACCGGAAATCCAAAAAAAATTCCCCAAACAAAAAAAAAAAATCACCAAACAATTTCCTACCCATTTTAAAATCTCCCTCAAAAGTTCCTGCTCGTGCTTAACGATATTAATTTATTATTTAATAATTTATTTAATAGTTTATTTATTTTTTCGTCGATAATTTAATTATTTTAATATTTTATTTAATATATGTTTAAATATTTATTTGTTATTTTATTTCATATTTATTATTTTATGTATTTTAATAATTTATTTAAGTTATATATTTATTAATTAAAATATAATTTAATTTTTATGTTTTAATATTTTAAAAAATAATAATCATAATAATAATAATAAATAACATATTATTATAATATTATAAAATTAAATTTATTTGATAATTTCTTAAAAATAAAGCAATATTTTTTGCCATCTGTCCGTACCTCGTATTAATATTATTATTTATTCCATAAATTACCCCAATAATTTGGTTTTGGAATTATTTTAATTATTATTTTAAATCCAATTTAATAGAATAAAAAGAATAATATAATATATATATATATAATTAAAAGATTATAATATACTAGCAAATCCCGTATGCTTCAATATAAAGCCAATATAGGCCCAACGCGGCGCCGACATAACCCAAAAACATCCAAAAATTACGCGTGCATCTTGGCCCAACATGGGCTCAACATAGGCTCAACATGGCCCCAACATTGCAGGCATTCATTATTTATTTATGAATTTATTGTAATTCAGTATGTATGTGCGTATATATATATATATATACGTATCTACATATCTATCTATCTATCTATCTAGTTAGCTATCTATCTATCTATCCATAAAATTATCTTTCTATTTATGTCTATCTATCTAGCTAGCCAGCTATCTATCTATCTATCTATCTATCTATCTATCTGTTTATCCATAGAACTATCTATCTATCTACCTAACTATCTATCTATCTGTCTATCTATCTACCTACCTAACTATCTATCTATCTATCTATCTGTCTATCTATCTATCTATCGATCTATCTATCTATCTATCTAGTCATCTATCAATCTATGTATCTTTTTATGCGTGCATGCATGCCATCAAATATGCGTGTATATATATATACAATTAATTACATGCATGCATATATATATATATATGATTTTATATGATTATATATGATTATATATGATTATATATGACTATATATGTGTGTGTGTGAATTTATCTATGCATTCAGTTTAAGCTTTCGAATGGCATTTGATTTCTTTGATTTCCCTGACATTAAAACAATGAGGTAAATATGACACTTGTTGGTATATGTAGATTATTTATTTTTTTTCCTCCGTTAAAGGATGATAGTCTTGTATAGTCTGGGCATCTCCTTGCCCATGTCTTTTCCACATCATCTGGAGCCTGTCAAATGTCAAGAACCTTTGTCATCAGCAAATTGCTCCGTTGCAAGCCAAAAAATGGTATTTACCACAACATGTCAACATAACATACCGAAAATCAATGACAAACAGTGGGCAGGCCCAAGTCAACCAAGCACCAGCAGGGACTTAGCGCCCTCTTCATTCATTTGGATGGCTTCGTCCATTTCGATTCCTGCAGCTTGACTGCCGGCTTCAACGGTTATGTTTTGTTATGATGCAACATTGGAACACTTCCTGGAAGGTCTAGTCATTGGGGTTGCCTATTTCTTAAACTCTTCGCACCCAAAATCCTCTGGAGAAACCATGCATTCCCATCCTTCACCACGTTCAACCATGAACCTGGGAATTTAATCCATAGTTTCGGTCTCTGCAAAAAAAAATAGTCAGATCCCTGGATCCATGGTCCTTGGTCTTGGAGTTCCAGAAGTAGGGCATTTTGTGCTGCTCCGAGAAGTGCTTCTCCCAGAAGGGCGGCAAACTGGGTTCCTTTGGGCCCTCCGACCTGCGCTGTGATTTCAGTGTCACATTTTTTGGAACTTGTTGGTAGGTTCACTTTTCCAGGCTCAAGCCATGAGAAATGCTCGGCAAGGTGACTCCTGACAGTCCCGGGTAACATTTTCAGAAAAGCACCCAAAGCTAATCGGATACTAGTTCTGTTGGGTGTGATTGAACATAGGTTATATCCCCAAGTAGTATATCCCCAATTATAGCCATTTAAGGGGGAGCATGCTCATTGTAGAATCATTGGGTTTAGGGGTCCGCTATTTCAGGCAAACCCATTGATATCCTGAGACAGTGAAACGTAGTTGTGCAAGCAGCTCATGTCACTGATGCAAACTGATGCCAGGAGGCGTTGCATCATGGGTTCAAATTCTTCCGGAATGTTCTGCAGTGTCGTCTGCCGTTCTGCAGCATGTCGTTAATGATTGTCTCTGATTTTCCGAAGGGAAACCACAAACAATCAACAATATTCGTAGTAGATTCCCCACATGGTGGGATTACCCAAGAGCTCCAAGGGCGCAAAAAAAAAACACTAGCTTCCCCGGATCCCAGAAGGAAAATTGAGGCACTTTTAACGCCTTTAATTGGTTCATGCACCTCAACGCCTTGGTCATTGGCCGCGCTTTGGGAGCAATGACCTGGCAGAGCCCTAGGATCTACCCGTGAAAAACTGGAATTTCATCTTTGGATCCTTGGGGGGAACCCAAATTACCAAGGGAAATGGTCTGACATTATATTGGTGTCTGTGGACATGTAAACCCTGACATCCACACAACTGGGACCCTGCGGGTGGAAGAAAACTTTCGGAAACGGTGATTATACCGTCCGAAGCTTGGATTTAAGCATCATAATAATATGTGTTGGAGGATAAGTCCGCTGACACCGCGTAAGTGGGTTACTAGTGACATGGTAGCTGCGCCCCAATTATACTGAGAGATCTTGATAGGTTGCCCTCCCTATGCTAGATTTCTTTCTTCTGGCATCTAGAAGGTACGCTTTCAGTTTAAAAAAAGTCGCTGGCCACACACTTTTGAATATAGATATATGTTGAAGAAATTGAAAAGTGAATGTCATGTCCGCATATGCATGCATGTATGCATATGTAAACATCTATGTCATTTTATACCTATACCTAAATCTATCCCTAAATTTATATACATCTATATCTTCTCTCTTGAAGAAAGTTTCAACCTGGATTGCCAGAATTCAGAGGTACGGTCACAACTGAGAAACTTCTTCACCCATATCAGTGGATCCCCATTGGTGTAAACTGCCATCAACCCCAACCATGGGCATCCGGGCACCCACCTTGCCAGTGCCTGACTCACCAGATCGTTGGGTGGGCTTGCAATTCATGGCACCCAAGCCACTTCCATCCGCCTCGATTTTTCGGTGGAAAGATGCGTGCCACTACTTGGCGGGCTGGTGGCTGAAGTAGCCCATATATACGATATATGGTGTATATATATATATATACATACATATCCGTACGCGCACACACACATATGTATATACATATATATATATATATGTATATATATATATACACATATATACATATATATACATATATAAATATATATATATACATATGTATATATATAAATGTAATTAAAAAATCACACACAAATACATATATATATGCTCACCCCCCCCCACGACCCCGTTTTTCAATAGCTCGACTTGCAACACATTATACTAATCATGATATTTGTTTTAATGTAGTCCTTTCCTGGTAAATTAACACCCCTTTTTTTCCTCTTTTTTTGAGAGCTGGCCACTGTGGGAGTGCACTTTTTTCCATGCAGTCATTACATTAATCATCATATTAGTCATTATATTAGTCATTATGTAAGTCATTAAATGAATCATTATATTTATCATTAAATGAATTATATATGAATCATTATTTTTATCATTATATGAATCATTATATAAATCATTATATGAATCATTATATTAATCATTAAATGAATCATCATTATATCAATCATTATATAATTCATTATATTAGTCTTTTTATTGACCATTATATTAGTCATTAAATTAATCATTATATTAATCACTATATTAGTCAATAAATTAAAAATTAAATCAGCCATTACATAAATCATTTTAATAATCATTATATAAGTCACTATAAAAGTCATTAAATGAATCATGAAATGAATCATTATATTTATCATTATATGAATCGTTATATTAATCATTATATTAGTTATATTAGTCATTGTATTAGCCATTATATCAATCATTACATTAATCATTATATTAATCATGATAATAATCCTGATATTAATCATTATATTAACCATTTTATTAATCACTGTATTAATCATTATATTAGTTATTAAATTCATAATTATATCAGTCATTACAGTAATCATTAAATTGATCATTATATTAGTCATTATATGAATCATGATATTAATCATTATATGCATCAGTTCATTAATCATTATATTCATCATTATACTAATCATTATAATATTCATTATATTAGCCATTTTATTTATCATTATATCAGTCATTAAATTAATCATTAAATTAATCATTAAATTAATCATTTTATTAATCATTACATTACTCATGATATATAAACTCATGAAATTGGTCATTATTTTACTCATGATATTAACCATTGTATTCATCATAATATTAATCATTATATTTATCATTCTATGAATCATGATATTAATCATTATGCTTGTCAATAAATTAATAATTATATCAGCCACTACATAAATCAATATTTTAATCATTATATTAGTCAATAGAAAAGTCATTAAATGAATCATGAAATGAATAATTATATTTATCATTATGTTATTGTAAGAATCATTATATTAATCAGTAAATTAATCATTATATTAATCATGATATGAATCACTATATTAATTATATTAGTCATTGCATTAGTCATTTTATTAATCATTACATTAATCATTATATGAATCATGATAATAATCATGATATTAATCATTATATCCATCAGTATATCAATCATTATATTAATCATTGTATTAGTTATTAAATTCATAATTATATCAGTCATTACAGTAATCATTATATTGATCATTATATTAGTCATTAAATGCATGATATTAATCATTATATGCATCAGTATATTAATCATTATATTAATCATTATACTAATCATTATACTAATCATTAAATTAGCCACTTTATTTATCATTATATTAGTCATTAAATTAATCATTATATTGATCATTTTATTAATCATTTTATTAATCATTATATTAATCATTATATTAATCATTATATAAGTCATTGAATGAATTTTGGTTTTTCCATGTTTTTTTTTGCAGTTTGGACTGGGGGGCGCAGGTGTGCAAATTGTAGAGACACGCATTTTTTTGAGAGGTATTGTGATGAAAGCATCTTCACATGAAAAACATGCAAAACAACAATTGAAAAACAAAAAAAAAAAAAAAAGTTCAGACCCATGGCCAAGGTCTGGGGAGAGGCCTGGCAAGGGACATGGGTCTGAACTTTTTTTTTGTTTTTTTTCCATGGTTTTTTGCAGTTTGGCCAAAACCTCGAGAAGACCTAAAAAAAAGTTCAGACACACTACGAAAAAAAAAAACAAGAAACCAAAAAAACAAAAAATCAAAAAAAAACAAAAAAAACAAAACAAAAGATTGCACACCCCAAGGGGAGGGGGTCAGATGCAGAGTGTTGGGTCTTGTCTTTTTTTTTTGTTTTTTTTTTTTTGGTTTCTTGTTTTTTTGCTTTTTTGGGTTTTTGGTTTTGGGGTCTCCAAAGACTAAAAAAACAAAAAAAAAACACACTCATTTGTCTCTTGTCCTTTCACCTTGGGGCCTCCTATTGGTCTATTTTTTTTTGGTTTTTTGTTTTTTTGGTTTTGGGGTTTCCAAAAAACAAAAAAACAAAAAAAACACAGTCATCTGTCTCTTGTCCTTTCACCTTGGGGTCTCCTATTGGTCTATTTTTTTTTTAGTTTTTTGGTTTTTTGGTTTTGGGGTCTCCAAAAACCAAAAAACAAAAAAAACAAAAAAAACACAGTCATCTGTCTCTTGTCCTTTCACCTTGGGGTCTCCTATTGGTCTTTTTTGTTTTTTGCTTTTTTTTTGGTTTTGGGGTCTCCTGTTGGTATAGTTTTTTTTGTTTTTTTTGTTTTTTTGGTTTTTTATTTTTTGTTTTTTTGGTTTTGGGTTCTCCTGTTGGTCTATTTTTTTTTTGAGTTTTTTGTTTTTTGGTTTCCTATAAGTCTTATCAATTACTTTTTAAAGTATTTTTGGGTCGCATTTTTGAAGCAGTGTATGTAATAAAAACACTGTGTTTTCCAGTGTTTTTTGATGTATGAAGCAGACAATGGGGTCATGGGGGGGGTGACCATATATATTTATATATATATATATATACATATACATATACATATGGTCTCACCCAGCGCCCGTCAACCCCCCCAATGCTTTCCCTTTCCACCCCCCCCCCCCCGCAACCACCCCCATGGGGGCGGCCAACCATCTACCACCATCCGTCAAGATCTCATATGCTCATATGGTATACTTACATGCCTATGCACTACATAACAGGATACCTCCATGCAGTGTTCACTACTGCCTATAATATGCCCATGCAATCTATTTACAACGTATTACAGCCCATGAAGTACCTTGATAGTAGCCATATGCTAGCTACTATCAAGATCTCATGATCTGTACATTGCTATACATACATGCTAGCCACATACTACCTATACACTATCTACATGATATACCTCTTTAACACCCCCACCCATCCCACGGGGGGGGTAAGCTACACCTTTCGTCATTCTATTTAATTACAACGTATTACTGCCCATGAAGTACCTTTATATTAGCCATATACTAGCTACTATCAAGATCTCATGTGCATACATTGCTATACATATGTGCTAGCCACATACTACCTATACACTATCTGCATGATACCTCTGTAACACCCCACCCATTTCACAGGAAGGGGGGCGGGGGTAAAGTAGACCCTAGATGGATCATTTACAGGATGGCCACATACGACCCAGCCCCCACCCACCCCCACAGGGGGGGGCCGGGGGTAAAGTAGACTCTACATCGATCATTTATGCTAGCGACATGTCAACTATAGCATCCAACATACAGCGTACATACAGGACCAGGACCATGACTGGCAGGGCTGGGCCATATATATATATATATAAATAAACATACATTTTTTTTTACAGGAATTATCCTCACAAATAGAGTTGAACATAGCACATGATTGAAACCACAACTGGGGCTTCAGTCACCAACGAGAACTTAGAGGTTTTATTCGAAATACCCCAGTTCAAACCGTTCATGCTCCCCCCAGGGGTTTTCCTGGTATCAAACAGCACAATTAACATATCAAGCGACATGGGTGATGTTGGCATTTCTTATTGGAGTCATGCACATTTCCCCCGGCAAAAGAAAAAAAACAGGCAGATTATCACAACTTGATTCCATGTGCTGAATTTGAGAACTAAGGCGAGGACATACACTGAAAAAGTGACCTGGGAGCTGCTCTCGGGTAGGCCCGACCCAGTGTTCAGCTTGGTGGTGGGGCCGCTGGTTCCAAAATCGCGTTAAGCCGCGTTCATTAATTGGGACCCCAAAAAACATAGACACCAAGCAGCATTCAGAAAATACAATACAGTATTCGTCAACATTATTGTTTTGAATATCCCCAGGCTACCCACTGAACCACACTAGACGTACACACATATGCATTCTTTTCTGAACATATGACACATACAGGTGGACATATGAATATATATATATATATATATATAATGGGTATATTTTTTTATATGTATATAATATGCATGCCCCCTCCAGAAAAAAAACGCACACAAACGCACAGCCAGGTGACTCTGATTCCCTCCTTCACTGCTTCTCCCTCAAAATCCTTGATGTGTAGGAAGATCCGGCCATGATTCCGAGCTGCTTGTGGATGGTCCACGGCCTTATCCGCCTCGATCCAGCCGTAGTTTCCCCGCCACTTGGTGATGGTTCCCAGGCGCGGGATGTGAGCCACCACGGTACGCTCCTTGTCACCGAAGCTGCCATGCCCACCCTTGCCATGGCCCTTGCCATCCTCATGCGCTTTCTTCGTGGATTTCACAAATTTCAGGTGAGTTTTCTGCACCCCTTGGGGCCCTACCTGGGATGTTTTGGATCCTTTGGACTTTGGTGCGGCCTTCATGATCACCTGCCTTGGAGCCTCGCTTCCCTTCGAGCTGCCCTTGGCACCCTTGGCTCCCTTGGCTTGATCGGAATCCTTCGATCCCTCCTTGGCCACTGACTTCAGCTTGGCCGCAGCGGCTGCCATCAGCTTGGAACTGGTGGTGCCCACACTGCCCCGCACCTTTGCCAAGGGCGACAACTTCCCCACACCTGGGATGGCGCCAGCGGAGCTGGCCCTGCTAGCCGCGCCAGCAGTGGCGCCCTCCTTGGGAAGGAGGCGGCAAAAGTCGGCACCCAAACGTCCACCGCCTTCCTTGATGGAATAGACCAAGAAATCCACCCGAGCACCTGGCCAAATCCACTGGTTGAAGATTGAATGCTTCTTAAGTTCAAGAAGAAAATGAAAATGCAACAAAAGAACCCATCAGTTGGCCCCTAGTTTTTGAACTTGCAGCCTGCAAAAAAACAGTTTAATGAAGATGTTTGAGCTTAAGTTGCATCAAGTTTGACAAAAAACGCTGAACCCACATCTGCTGGGGCAATCCTTTCATTATTAATCAAGTCCCTGCCTGGTTGAAGTTGCTGGCCGGCACCCACATCCGCTTTTGCAATGAAGACCTCTCCGTTGTTCTTCAGCTTGAAGGGATGATCGATGGCACTCTCCGGTCCTCGGCTGGGCAGCACACAGCAACCATTGCCATAGAAACCCTGGTGCTGGAAAGTATATAGCATTTATAATATTTAGAAGCATGGTTGTGACTTAAAAAAGCTGTACTACTCCAAATCTAGCCGAAAACTAGGCTGCGCACAATCCCTCCATGCAGATTCGGGGGTTCCAATCTGGATTCATACTGGGCCCCTACCTTTGGTGGGCGTGGTTTGCGATTGGCTTGTTGTTGAGCGGATTTGGGTTGACATCTACGACCTGCTAGCGCTTTAGGTGCTGCTAGTGTGATCTGCAAACGGAAAAATTAAAAGGTAGAAGATTTCGCTCCATCCTTCCCCAAGCCCCAAGTCACCACCATATGGACCGAGTCTCTGATCCATCCTTCCTGGCCTCTCCATCGCACCACCTTCCCGATTACCCGGCCACACTTCACCCGCAAGCGCTCATGAGCTGCACCCGCTGATGCCGCTTTGCCCGCAGCCCCCTTGCCCGCGGGCACTTTTGCGGCTGCTTTGCCCGCGGCAGGCACCTTGCTGGCAGCTTTGCCCCCAGCGAATTTTCCAACAGAGCCCTTGGCGGGCGGCACGCCGCGGTTGCGGCTCCCCCAGCCCTTCATGGCTTGAGCGAACTGCAGCGAGGCTGAAGTTGTGAAGATTTTCTTTTGCAAACAAAATTGAATATCTTGAAGCAACCTGCATGGATGGAGGAGCACACTTTCACAAGATAAAAAGGTAAAATCTTAGAAGTCTTAGCCATACATCAAACATGTCAAACCGACCCCCCCAATCTGGCCTTTGCTTAGGCCACGAGGGTCAATACGGGGCAGATCTCAAAATTGAGGCACTTTCCAAGGTTGCCGCTCCATCCCTTTTCCATTCATGCGAAGTCCGCAGCCACCAGCATATGCTGGTGACGGTGTGACACAGGTACAGGGTGAAAAGTGGGAGATTTTCATGACACTTCAGAACCAGAAATTCGGGGATCTTATGAGCTCTCCCTGATCCATATCCAGCTTTAACCTTCCCTCAAAGTTTCCCTGATGGACCGTATTCACGTTGCACATCACAACTTCAATGCCATTTGCCCCGGGTGAGCTTGCAACCTGACAGATTTGCACTTCTTTGCTTCTGCCTGTGGTTGGGTCACGGGTCATTAGAGCCACAAGCGATTGCTTGGTGCACTTGGGTTTGTACCGCCTGGCGGTTTCTGGCCTCCAAAATAGTCACCACCATCGACATCAATCAAAACAAAGTCTAAACGTGCTGAGAAAGTCTGGTGACAAACTAAAGCCACTACTTTTAAGTTTTTTCATCCCCACTGGTTTTGAATGTTGAATCAGTCTGGATTGAAGGCTTATAATCTATGACAAATCTATGACAAGCTTTCGACTTTCGATCAGATCTCGTGGCTGTTTTGACTCCGTGTGGCCGTCTTTGCTGCTTCAGCAATCCTGCGGGCAACAGCTTGTTGCTGCACCTCGAGCGGAAGGACCAGAAACTGCAGGTTCACATAGGGGGAACGCTCACTTGGCAACACCAGCAAAACCCTTCCCGAAGAAATATTGTTTAAAGACCTATTTTGGGGGAAGCCTTATCACCCAGCTCATCCCAAGTCCATTCAGTAACAAAAGGCTGGGAAAGACGAATGGCTGACACTCACAACAGGCGAACTATCAGCTGCCACTGCTGTCAGAAATTGCTTGGGGCGCGCCTCTTCCCAAGGTTTGGCCACCTCGTATTGCAAGGTGTTGTCAGCGCCATTGATGATGTTGTGACAACGGTCCTTTGGACTTTGGACAGCAGAGGCTTCGTCAGGAGGGAGGGTTGATCTTACATAATGTTCTGGGGGAATCTGTCAAGTAGTTTAGGCAAGGCAAAACACGTTTCAGTTTCATGCATCTTCGATAGGAGTGGGGTGATTTTGGTGGCTTACTTGCAGTTGCACTTGGGATCATAAACATCATAAACGGGTTCGGTTAAATGGGCTAAAAATCGTAAAACTAGGGCTATAGGTTGTAATTACCATAAATTGGGAACAAACCCCTCCATGTTCTCTGAGGTCCTATGGGCACCAACAAGGAAGGAGCAGGTTCAAATGACCTGCTATTAACTCTGTAAATTGGACATGTGACGTACATGACACCATAAATCTATCCATGTTGATCTGCATTCTGAGCACAAACATGGCCAGTTCCAGCGAAACTTTCAACCTGAGCCCCGCACTCTGACTTCATGGCCTGGAAAGTTGAATGTGAGCAAGGCTGTGGACCGTAGCCGATAGATTTTTGCTTCTCAGTGACCATAGGCTCAAAGATTGAAATCCTGAAAACCCCCAATGTTCTGAAGATACTGCACGGTGCCCGAAGTCTACTCTGCACAAGATGCGTTGGAAGGCCTGATTAAAGAATTGAAGCGGATCCCATAGTGATGTTAGTCTGCGTTGCAACTTCTTATTGCATTCATGGGCACAACTATGGTTTTGAATCCGTGAGTTCCGATCGTTTCAAACATGTTGCGTTTCATTTTCATTCATGTGCAGCTTGGCAGCTTGGCCAATAAAGTCATGAAAAGCCAAAACGCAACATATGGATCCTGAATATAAACGAACATACCTCCGGATAAGTTGCAATGTTTTTCACCAACCTGAAACGTCAGGACATGTGAAACATAGTTGGCCCAATCGTAACCAGATATATTAAGAGAAACACATTAGTAGTATATGCAAAAAAATATGGCACACCCACTTTTCACATGTAAAAAAGAAACATTTATTTACTGTTCATTCCCTCCAAAGAAGTTATGTTTCGTTACCCCATCCGGTGAAAATTGGGGGATCCCCACTCCGAAGTGCTGCAGCGCGTTCGGGATCCCAGGTCTCAGTGGAAGTTGGGTGGGTAATTCTGTAAGTTGATGGTTGGTAGGTGGGTGATAAAGGTTGAACATGGGTATGACGGTGTGATACATTATGTCATTATGATTAAGAATGACTCATAATGATTCTTAATGATTCATAAGCATGATATTCATGAGTAATGATGATTCATCATGGGGACAACATAATGGATATTACTTGCTCATAGCTGGTGATTTAATGGGGAACTTCTAACATCACTCAGTCTTCTGGCCAGGTGCATTTGGTCGGATGCCTCAACACAAAAGGACCCTGTGAGGAGTGGGAGCCTATGGGGCCTCCTCATGATTTTCATCAGCTGGAATGCACATCTATCGCAATCTCAAAGGATCTGGAAATGATCTTGTCCATCAGACCGGTCCAAAGAAAACAAACGTGGGTTACTTCAGATCGATGGGCTGGCCTAATTCTAAAATAAGGGCTGGCCTAATTCTAAAAAACCCAGCAGTTGAGGCTCCGCTGAGCCTCCGTTGAGCCATGTTGAGCCCCAGACTGGAGAGTACTTGGGAAACAAGCGCGAGTGAGTGTCCAGGAAACGAAAGGGATGCTGTTCCGGATCGATGCATTTGCGCTGGATGCAAATGTCCTGCCAGCGCTGGTTTTGGGTCTTCCAAAGGGTCAAGTTACACTGGTAGGTGGCTTGGACGGGGCCTTAACTGCAACAAGAGTACCTTGTCAATTTGCTAGGCAAGGACGTGGGGCTTCAAGTCCAATCTTTTTGTGGGTATACAAGTATATTTAGGGGCTAGGGGGGTCCATATCCCTTATGGTATCTTATGGTGGTTATAACATGTTATAACCATTATAACCCTATCAATGTAGTAGTTATCCTATGCGGTACCCTCTTAATATAGCGTCAACTGAGTCAACTAACCCCCCTTTCCAAGGGCCATATTTCTTCTGGAACACTCAGCATTCATCACAGCTTCGTGTCCTTGGAACGTCCCAGCCCAGGGTCAGAGCCGAAATCACGCATGGCCACGGCATCATCCTTGGCATCGCCAGATGGTTACGCATGGATGGATGGATGGATGGACGGATGGATAGAGATAGATGCATAATTACGTATGTATATGTGTTACCCATATTTAGCTCATTAAACATTAAACATAAATCGCTGGATGTTGCATGCCTGGTCGACACTGTTCAACCACCAACCCTTAAAATCACAGGAAATTGTGATCAAAGTTCCACCTGAGTCAAGCCGTTCGCTTGGGGAAAGCAACATCAAATGCAGCCAACAAGGGGACAAGGCAGCTGAGCATCTGAATAGGTCTTGTCTTGCAGAAGAGTGAAGCGGTTTTCCGCGTTCACCGCTTTCCGTTGGGCCTGGCATCCCCCAAATGGTCTGAAAATGGCCAGGCATCCCTAAAGCCACTCTGGAAAATCATGTTTAATTATCATATATTGCCATATATTGCCATACATCGCCCAGGATTTCAACGGATCCCAGGCCTCAGTGGCAAAGTGCTCATAGCGTTCTTTGTAGAGGATGGAGTCTGGATGTGTCGGACCATCAATGCCCAGAATGCCCTGGGAGCATCGCGGTGGCGAAGACACACTAAGACATGGCCGCAACACTGAAGCAGCTGATCCTATAGTAATATCCCATTAATATCCCATTATTCGCATTAAATGGACTGGTTGACCCTCAAATCAACTGTGACCAAGGAACGTCGCAGACGGCAAACTATGTGGGCACAGATTTAAAAAGAAAAACACGGACGAAGAGCCCGGACGAAGAGCCCGTGGGCTTGCCGCCCTTCTCAGCCCAAAAATCAACCCATCGAAGAAATTACCGAGCCCCAAACAAAAATACACCTTAAACCTATACCCAAACCTAGCCCAAAGAGAAAACCAGATGAACATCTCAAATTGAACTATATAAGGCATGTGAGCAAATACAAGTCACCAAGAATGAATATCATAAGCCATCCCCAAAATCACCATGAAAATTCATCTCCCCTGCCCCCATATCTCTCCCTGGCTCCTCAGCATGCTTCCGTTCGAGCACCTGCATGCGCTTGCGGTAGCGGAAGACTGCGTCCCGCTCCTCACGCCACTTCTGCTCACCAGCTTTCATCTTCCTTGGAAGCGTAGGGAATGGAATGGGATGATTGTTGTTACGGGTCATTAATTGTGGGTTGATTTCTGGCTGGGAGGATTGTTAAGAATTCTTTTGGCTCATTCCCCCATTCCCTATTAAGGTTACTAAGCACCAATAAGATTTGTGGGGTCCAGAATGAAGAAAAAGACGGATGGAATTGTCTGAAACAACGGCATCACCAATCATCATGTTCCCCAAATTTCCAATCAAAAAAATACTCCGGGCAAGGTTAACATAGAACCTGGAACCTAGCACCAAAGTGGCACAACAGCGGTGGACACCTTGGAGGCCCAAGCCAGTGGGTAAATGGTGGCTTCATTGAAAAACATGGCAGTTCATGTTTGTTTGCTCGGCCATGTTTAAAAAAACGATGTGCCCAGATTTTTTTTAAAAAACATTGCTATATACTATATACAAATGTTACCAGTAGTACCGCACAAGGCGGTGGCGGAAGTTTCAAAAATAGGAAACCTATAGGAGAGGTTGGTTGTTGTGAATCAGGGATGGCAGAGCAAAGCCACTGATGGACTGAAAGGTGCTTGATCTCTCTCACTCTTTCTCTCTCTTTCTCTGACTGTCTACCTACCTACCTATCTATTTTCTATGTATCTATCTATCTATCTATCTATCTATCTATCTATCTATCTATCTATCTATCTATCTATCTATCTATCTATCTATCTGTCTCTCTCTTTGATCTAATGACCCTATCTATCTATCTATCCATCTATCTATCTATCTATCCATCCATCCATCTATCCATCTATCCATCTATCCATCTATCCATCTATCCATCTATCCATCTATCTATCTAATCGATCTAATCTATCTAATCTATCTAATCCATCTAATCTATCTAATCTATCTATCTATTTACCTATCTACCTATCTACCTATCTATCTACCTATCTATCTGTCTATCTGTCTACCTGTCTATCTGAGGTGCAGTGTCATTTAGGGTCATGTAGTGTAGTGTAATGTAGTGTAGTGTAGTGGAGTGTAGTGGAATGTAGTGTAGTGTAGTGTACTGTTGTGTAGTGTAATGTAATTTAGTGTAATGGAGTGTAGTGGAGTGTAGTTGTGTAGTCGTAGTTGTAGTTGTAGTGTAGTGGAGTGTAGTGGGGTGTAATGTAGTGAAGTGTAGTGGAAGGTAGTGTAGTGTAGTGTAATGTAGTGTAGTGTAGTGGAGTGTAGTGTAATGTGGTGTAGTGTAGTGTAATTTAGTGTAGTGGAGTGTAGTGTAGTTGTGTAGTTCGGTAGTTGTAGTTGTAGTGTTGTGGAGTGTAGTATAGTGTAATGTACTGTAGTGTAGTGTAGTGGAGTGTATAGTGTAGCGTAGTGACCCGAAGCGAAGCGACATCTGAGCCTCCAAAAGTGGTCCGTACATGGTGTGTTTTGTACATTTTGACTTGGAAATGTGCTTCGCGCCACAACGGCATGCACTTTTTCGACATCTGAACCTCCAAAAATGGTCCGTACATCGCCGTACATGGTGTGTTTTGTACATTTTTACTTGGAAATGTGCTTCGCGCCACAACGGCGTGCACTTTTTCAACATCTCAACTTCCAAAAGTGGTCCGGACCTGGTGTGTTTTGTACATTTTGACTTCGAAATGTGCTTCGCGCCACAACGGCGTGCACTTTTTCGACATCGCAATTTCCAAAAGTGGTCCGAACCCCTTGTTTTGACTTCGAAATGTGCTTCGCGCCACAACGGCGTGCAACTTTTTATCTCTCATCTGGCCAGCTGGCTCCGCACCCGCCGCTTTAGCGAGCCTACTTTTCGACCCTCCGGAGCCCCAAATCATTGGAAAAACACAGTGTTTCGCGACTTTCCTACCTTTTCGCGCATCTGCATCTTCTTTCTTCTGACTCTTTCTCTTCTACTCTTCTCTCTTCTAATCTTTCTCTTCTCTCTGCCTCTGCCCTGCTCTGCTTTTCATCTGTCCATGTTGTCGGAAGTTTAACTTCTAAACTTCCTTCGATCAAAAAACAATTATCTACCCCGTGCAGCCACTTTGTGGGGAATACTCTATTTTCCGACATGTCCATAGCAAATGGGCTCGGCCCAAGCTGCAGATGCTCTTTGTAACGCTCCGAGGGGAGCATCAAGCTATGGTTTTGATACCTGGGCTGGGATGGAATCAGCATGCACAGATTCACGGGAGGCCGCCAGAAAAAGAACATCTATGGGCAAGAAACACTGAGCATCAATCATGATGCAATGAAATACCATGAAATACCATAAAATCACAAGAAAATAGCAACCTGCAGACCTAAACTCCCCTAATCTAACGACATGTCATCAACTATGAAAATCATCATCATGTCAGATCATTCCCATTGTTTTATGTCATTTCCAAATTTCCGGCGCACATCTTGATGAAGGAGTCATCCACTTCCGGCGGCGGCGCAGGGATCTCGAAGGTCCCTTCCCGCGGGTCGCCTCTGGGGTCCATCAACGGATTCGGTAGGGTGGACATGTCCAGAGCCGCATGCTCCTGGACAAACGGCCCCAAAATGGCGACGCCCAGAAATGGATCCAATGGGAAACTCCAGGTTTTTTTTTATCCAATGGCAAACATGACCATGTTTTTTTTGAAGTGAAATCATCTAGAAATTGGGAATTGTCCATGGCAAACTGTGAATCGGTATGTTCGAATGATATCCTCAGATGATTTGGTGGACCTAAGGGATCGATCGACTTCAACATGCTGGAGAAACTTCAAGACACGGTAGCTAAGTTAGAACTGGGTTAACTAGGGTCAACTTAGGTGTATAATGGATAGATATTATATATATGTGTGTGTAATATGAAATATCTATAGTTTATATAGGCTACAGTTACAAACCAAAATTGCCTGAATCAATCTCATGTCCGGCGTTGATTTTCAGCAGATGGATCTGGTTGCATTGCAATCTGATCCTTCTGAATCCAGATCAATCCAGCAGCATCTTCTGTTTCTGTGAGGACTTTCCTTCCACATCTTCAAGTCATTTGAAGGTGTTAGTTGCTTACACGCACGGACTGACGCAGTTTGAACCCCAACAATTAGAACACGGTGGCCCAGCTTGGGGCACCCAAAACCTGAACAAGAGGCCCCACTTTTGTCATAGCGAAATCTTACTGGTGCTTAGTAGGGAATGGATGGGAATGGGGCTTGCTGGGATGATTATTAATTACTAGTGATCATGGATCATTCCCTCATTCCCTGCTAAGCACCAGTAAGAAATGTTGCTTTAGGTTGTCTGGTTGGTGGTTTTAACCATAATATTAGTCAACGGGAAGGATTATCCCATATATTATGGGAAATAAAAAATGTTTGGAACCACCAACCAGATTATATAAGATGACCCATTCCAGATTTCACAAAGGATACTGCTCAACATCTGGCCATGATTCACCAGCCTGAAACTGATTGGGTTCATGATGGTTCTCCCACCAGTATTGATATTAAAATATATAGTATAGTGTAGTATTGAGGTGGTTATATTACTACATCGATATAGTATTGATACTTCATGATGGTTCCCTAAACTAATCACATCCAATCGACAAAAACCCGGGCCGCAAGTCGCATCCTTCATGGGGCGCACTGCGCGGGCTTCGCTGACAAAGCTCACCGAGGGTCGGATCTGACCGTAAGTGGCCTCCAGCAACCAATCCGTTGAACCCTTCCTAGGAATATTGTGGCTTTCAACATGAAAAATGGTGGTTTAACATGGTTTAATCAGTCCAACCATTGAAGGAATATTCCTTCAGCTCCTTAATCTTCAAAACAAAACATGTATATAATTCCAAGAAGAGACTCCAAAATGAAATCTATGAGAAGATTCAATACTAAGCGAAGGGTTCTTGGGGTGTTTAGTAGTTCAAAAACTAAGGAGAAGGCATTAGTCATTGGGGATTATCATCCCCAATACTTCTGATCAAATTGAAATACGGCCCAATGACTCAACTGAACTGCACCAGTGAGAGGGGGAATGTCTGCCTGTTCCCCAACAAGAGTGGCAACAGGGCACCATACACCTTGCAAATTCACAGTGTGTATGTGTATGCACTGGTATCTCTTTATTCTAAGCTCCAGGCCATCTTGCGAATGAACCGGTCGCCCTGCGTCGGTGCCTCTTGTCATTGTGAAGTTGTCGCCATATGTGGGTGGATTGTCATGCCATCATTACCACCCAAGGTTTTGGCGATAAAGGGGAACATATGGGGTGTCGGGACGGATGTTCAGCAGCCCTTTTTTGTTTCTGTTTTCCAAGATAACGCTCCTAAAAAGTGAACACAAGAGACATACACAAAAAAAAATGTTTCCACTTTCACCATGGGCCTGTGTTTCAGCACCCAGGACTGGACTAACCGAACTCTCCTCCCCAAAACGTGCTTCCTAGAGCTCTACAGTAGGCCCGGTCCGTATGAGTTGTTGGTGAAAAACCCTTACTGAGACTGCAACCTCAAAAAAAACCTGCCCTAGTTTCCAATTGATCGGGGCGAAGCAGCTTTCATCATTCAAACAATCAAAACAATCCAAATAGTATGAATAATATAAACAAATAATATCATCAAAAATAAAAAACAGTTGCTACGGAATCAGCCCATGACTTCTTGAAATTCCCGGCCTCAGCATGTTGATAGCAGGGATCCGTGGACTTCAGGAAAGAATCCAAGCGCACTGTGGGATGAGCACCGCGTGAGGCGCCCAGGGCTGAACCTCCAACCTGCAGCGGCGTGGAACGCGATGGTCATCAAACAGGGTAAGGAAAAATCTGAAAAATAAAGTCCATAAGGGACTGCTACCGTTTGTTCTCTGATTTATAAGCTATCATGTTCTGTCCCTTTAAATTCGAATTTCCTGTTTTCAAAGAAAAGTACGGGAACGGTGTACATTGCCATGCTTGATTGCCGGAAGGTATCAGCCGATGAACAGAGAAACAAAGCCATCTCAAATGTGAACCGTAAACAAATCATGACTGTGTACTACCGCAAACTTGTGATCAAATGCCCTTGGGTACCATCAATATTGAAACCCCTGAGGGGATCACCGGAACCAAACACCCACTAGGATGAACCCTAAACAATGTCTATGCATCCCCCATAACATCCCATAACATCCCATAACTTGGAACTCTTTTTGGCAGTTGGTTCGGTGGCAGCTTGAAATGTGGTGCTTAAACTTGGGCGGGTTCCCTTCATAAATAAATAAACGCAAACACACACATATATATATATATATATATATTATGTATATACAAAACACGTATACATATAATACATATAAATAAAATGCATATATCATATATATATACATAAATATATATACACACATATATATATGTATATACACACGTACATAAATATGATTAACTATATGGTAGATATATTTAATTATACATGATTACATATAATTATATAATTATACAAACTATATATAATATTATATAATTACATATAATTAGATTTAATTATGTATATATGTATATACACATATATCAACCCCCTCATTAATAATGGGAACATGCGGTGATATTGCAATAGTCTTTGAACACCACACCCATGTTGGATTGTTATATCCTCAGTGTCATTCGGGTAATATCCAGCTGGAGCTCCCAAATTTCGGGAAACAATCGCCCCAACTTCGACATCGGACCTCTGGAATATTTGTTTCAGAACCAAACACAACATATATCCTGATTTTAGTTGGGTGTATACTTGGGGTGCAACTAACAAACCGCTGTATAAACATAGCTAGTCACAGCGGTTATATCCAAACTTGTGGATTACCAAACCTATACCCACTGATAACGTCAACTACACCCCTGTTTGTTCGCATGTTTGTTGATTATGGAGACTTCCGATGCTCCAGCTTAGGTACTGAAATGGCTTGGGAGGAGGCCATGCCCCGGCTGGGCATGGTGGCAAAAGCGCGCCCAGCGGCCAACCCCACAACTGAGCCCCTTAAGCCTACCAGTTGCTGCGGGCAGTGCAAAACTAATTAACGTTCTTTCCAAATAAATGACATTTTATAATGGTTAATACTGTGCTTCTTATTTGGGTTTATGCATTTGAATTGCAAACTCGAGATGCACCCCCCAACATAGACCAAGCGTCCTCCTGATGCTTTAAACCCTGTTTCTTATGTTTCTTTTTGGTGACTGTACCTGTCAATAGATTTGTTTTCCTAAGGCTTCAAGGCAGGATCCAAAATTGATGAATTTCGAGTGTCCAACTGTTCGATTCATTTGGGGTTTGGGTTTGCTATGGTTTGGGTCTGGTTAGGCTTCTGCCATTTGCAGTGGAATCATGTGGTCTGTCTCCATGGGTTTTGATTTTCATCTGTTTCCTGTGTATCACAGCTTGAAGCAACAATCAATTCTGACCAAATATGGCTCGGGATCTTTTGGGATGCTCCCTGACAAAACAAAAATGATACCCACAACAAGATCCCCCAACCGTACCAAACGGATTCATCCACCACCCACAGCCACGCCCACTTGGGTATGCACCCGCATTTTCTCTGGGGCCATCAGGTTTAGGCTTTTCGCCCTGCCTAGCTCTCAGTTATTTTGTCAGCAAATCTGCCTCACGGATATAGGGCCAAGGGACCGGGGACACTTGGGGATTATCTAACTTGGTTAGTTGTTGGATGTTGTTGGAAGGAGTTATGTCGGTCTATTTGTTTCTCACACCTTGCGCCGGATTGTTAGAGGAATCAGGGACTGAATCTGACTAAGTCACCAAACAAGCAGTGACTGTCTGCTTGCCGTTGATGGCTTCACCTCCCCCCACGGCAATGGTAGTCATTGAGACTCAGGATCTCATTTTGAGAAAATTAGTAAAGATGTGAACCACCAGCCAGGAGTCCGTTGGGCTCACAAGTCTCGTGTTCCACTCCTTCTCCCAAGGTTTCATCCAATGGTGTTTGATCTTCGCTAACTCAAGAGATGTTGCTTCCTTTATTTGGAAATGGTAGGAAAACAAACAGTTTGAAAAACTTCGTGCCGGCATAAGGGCAACAAAAAAACTTTTTTTTGGTGATCCCATGGGGTCCCATGTTTCTTCACCAATCTTGGATGCGGCCGGCATCTTTAACATGTTTCCCCAAAAGATTTGAATGTGTTCAACACTTGTGGGTGTGCCACAGTGGCAACTGCAAGTGCGGAAAATCTGGTGCACCATTGCTTTCTGGGCAGCCTCCGGCGAAAGAACTTTACAGTTGAGGGTGGTCAGCGTATATCCTATGTCGTCATGTATGTCACAGCAACATGAACCGCCCGCTTCGAGCTCCCATCAATGAAATCCCCACAAGGCCCCGTGCCCAGTGCAGCCTGCCAGCACCAGTACTTCTCGCGGATGCGGTCCTCGCCCTGACAACAGGTCTATGGCATTTTGACGTTTGCATCTGTGTCATACTCACTCACTGGTCTCAGGTTGGGCAACCTTTGTTTGCTTGTGATTTCAATTTCTGGCAAAACACCATGAAATATCAACATGTCCAACAAGGGTCTACCCATCAGCTTTGTGGATTTGAACTTTTAACCGTCTATCAATACAGATTTGGAATGGTCGCCGGAAATCAGTTTTTTCAAAGAAATCTGGTGCAACTATTTTTGTTAATTTCCCCGAAAGATGTGGGACCTGCAGGTGCTCGTACTGGGCCAGCGCGCTCGGAACATCGCCTTTGGCCTGAAACCACGTGTTTCTGGGTTCTGGTGTTTGTCCATGGGTGTACCACCAAAATTGTTCATCATCATGGTGAAAATGACACGCAGTCGATTTTGAAGTGCTCTACTTTCAGACCGACCCATCGGAGGGAAGAAACGGATAAGAAAAGGAAGTCTTATCATGTTCGGCTTCCTGGCCCAACCGCACACTAACAACAAATCCGCTCGGAATCAACGGATATAGAAAATTCTGATCCGCCCCCCTCCACATCAAGCATTCCAGGATGGATAATAACTCACAAACAGCAGAAATTCATGTAATCCCGTACTTTCTAAACTGACAAAATTACCTACTCTCCAGCTGCGACAATCGGTTTCAGTCCCCTGTCTCCACCAGGGGGCCAAAATTCCGTGAATGTCATTCGCCCCGAAAAAGGCACAAAGTGAAATCTTCATTCAGAACACTGCCATGAACGAGTTGATACAACCGCACAGGTGCCCGCGGTCATCACCTAACCCAATATGTGTGATCTGGAACCTGAAATATTTTTTGTTTTCACACGGTCATTCTTTTGGGGTGGAAAAGACCAATCAGTTATTTTGCTACCAATCATCACTTCAAATTTCTTTATTTCGTGTGATCCCCACCGTGACGAATATTTCGACATATATTCCGACATTCAATCTGACATATATACAAGCATTTTATCTGTTACATATATTCTGACGTTCTATCTGACATTTATTCCGACACTACCTGGCATCCTGTCTGACGCTTTATCTGGCAGTCTTTCTGGCATTTGATCTGGCATTCTATTTGCCATATTTTCTGACATTATCTGACATAGCCAACATCCTATCTGACGTATTGTCTGACATAGTGTCTGGCATTCTCGATGGGATTACTGTACCTGACATATTTTCTGACATTCTGTATATTTCTGGCGTTCCATCTTATGTTTTGTCTGACATCCTTTCTGCCATTTGATGTGGCATTCGATTTGACAGTCTATCTTACATCCTAGGGCATGTTGTCTGGCAATGGGTTCGGGTCCGGCAGGGCCCAGGCGGCTGGGGAGCTTGCAATAGAATGTAGAGAAGGCTAGCCCAGAAGCTCGCTATGAGAAAAAACCGCTGTGCGCAGGAGGCTGGCGATGACATGCCTGTGTGTCCTTGTGTCGATTCTCAGCTCGCAGGCGGCCGGAGAATGACGGAGGACTCCTCCAAAAAAATAACTAAGAGAATGGTGCTCTAAACCAAAACGTCTAAACCAAAACATTATGCGGTTTCAAGTTTAATTTGTCAATATATGCCATTGTAAAGCCGCAATCTTGGTTGGCAAAGTACCTCTCGGTGAAAAAACGGTGATGTTGTTTTACCATTGACTAGCGCTTTAAAGTATGGCATTAAAAAAACAATTAAAATTTAAAACCTGGCTTGTTTCAGCCCCCATCCGCCCAGTTGAATACTATTCTCATAGTCCATGTAGTTCTTGGTGGAAATCTCACTATTGATACTATTGTTGGTTTCAGCCCCATTGTTTCAAAGATTTCTTGCATCATCAACCGTCGTCGTCCCGGCGCAGTTTCGCCTCGTAAATCTCCGCCATGGTTTGCGCAGCGAAGCGGCAGAACTCGCCCTGTGCTTTGGCCACTTCCAAGACCTGTGCCAGTGTCAACCAGCATGGACAACCATTGTGACGATAAAACAAGCATTGCATTTTTTGACCAGCAATGAATTGGTGGGTTCAAACGAAAAATGAAATCAATCTAAAAGGTTTAAAGAAACCCATGGGGTGGGATAAAATGGTGATTTTCATGGCATGAAAGCCACCAATATAATTATCAAGTGTTTTTTGAAAATTGGGCGGGGTCCAAGAGTGCAACTTGAAAGGTCAAAATTATGAAGACTCATTGGAACTGAAGGTACCCCAACTTCGGACAACCCCCAATTTGGCTTTCAGGCACTGTTTTTCAAACAACAAAATGGTCCATGATGGTACTAGATCGTATTTCGTTTCCTGTGGGGAATGGGGTTGTATTGGGTCTGCGTGAAGTGGGGAGTGCCTAACATGGTCCTTGTTTCTGGCCAAAATCTAGCGAACAAAAAACATGTGAGCGACTGTGTTCGGATATTTGATTCACATCAATTTCACGGCTGGGAGTCTTGTCCTGGTGGTCGAAAAGTCTTCACCCATGTGCCCCGCAGTTTCTTGACATGGTTGTCTTCAAAACATTTCAAAACTCTATTTCCGTCTTAGTCTTATCCCCTGTCTCGCTGCATGGTAAAATTTGCGAGTTCTTGTCATTTGATATGTTTTCATTCTGTGGTTTTATGGTGAAACATTCCCGTGACGGGCCAATGTGAAACTTGCCAAATATGTTCTATAAACAAGGGAAAATGCTCTTTGAACAAAATTACAGACGGCCAAAAATTATGTCTTGTGTGTCCACTATTGGTCCTTTGTTCATGTTGCGGGAATTCACGTAAACAACAATGGCCACGCCTCGCCACACAGCGCCTCGACTTCGGGCATCGAGGTCCAAGGAACCTTCGATCGGTGAGGGTCTAATTTGCATCCATGGATGCAAGCCAAGGACCGGTAATGGCAATGACATGGTTGGGGAAACCAAGTGTTCCTGTCAAACTGAACCAGTTTTGTTCATGTGGCCAACTGAAGTCGAGTTGTCAATTTCATGACATTTTCACACCATACATTTTCATGGGATTCCTCTGGCCGCCAAACAAAGCAAGCACATTGATATGTGTCATCAGTGGCATTCCTACACAAGACGCAAAAGGTATCCAATCCTCCCATGTGCTGCGAACCCCTTATTGGCTTGTGACACCAGTTGACCTGTGGCCACATGAGCTCCCATGAGTTCCCGCAGTCTGCCTTGTCGCTTCCCTTACCGAGGTAGGCAGCTAAGTAGTTCCAAGCGCACTCATTGTTGGCGCACTTGCCTTGGGTGGTACATGCCAAGACTTTGATATGAGAGTAACGGGGGATCGAACCTGCAACCTTTTGAGGGACATCGCCGCCCGCCGACTCCTCGGCGAGGTGTTTTTAAACATATTCAACTTAAACACAGGAAACAAATCCCAAGTTTTGATCGCAAGGCCAATGAGACCAGTTGCGGATGGAGTCCATAGCAAACTGGATCTCACGGGTCCGCACTGCATCTGTCAAAGGTGAACATTGATTGCGGACCACCGTGTACCTTCCAAGACGAAGCGCTGGTTGGTCATATTTTCGAGACTTTAGGGAATGACTGGATCAAGGAAGAACATGATCAAGGCAAATTTGCTTGCCATGAAACCAAACCCCAACCTTAGAATTGGCCGGACGTTTATGTTTCCCACATCCAATTATGATTTCCCTTTCCTTGTATAAGGAAGCCTGTGATTCCATGCGGAGTTGTTGCGGATGTCTTCCTGCAGAAGTTTCTCCACAAAAGGGAGTTCTTCCTGCCACAAGTCGAACTGCTGCAAGATGAATTGGCGGTGAGACCTTGCGTTGGGCGATGGCTGAGTCATGGAAGGCTGCAAGTGGAAGGCGATGAAGTTTTGCTAGCGTTGTGCAGGGTAGGCTGGGACCGCTCAAGATCAGGGACCAAAATTTGCGGTCCAGAATCGAAGCAATGGTGATGTCCTAGTATAGTCAAGGCCAGGCGGGCCTTCATTTAAATTCTATGCCTGCTTGACGCAAGCATGTTAGGATGGCCGATGCTTGTGGCTATATGACAGATGTGGCTGTAAACTGACCCGTGCCTGGCACCACCAAGAACCAACGTGATTGCCAAGCACCACAGCATGCCCTCCAACTCATCAAGTCACAGGTTGCCCTGGCTAATATTAATGAATCGAAGCACGTGACGGCCAGGAATCCCAGTAATGACCATCTACATATTGATTAGGCACTGGCCCTCAGATCAAACAAATACCAATGCAGATCAACCCAGATTCCCAACGAGATCCCGCTGAGGACAATTTGCCAGCCATTGTAATTCTTGTAGTCGTTGTTGACCTGCATGCACTCCTGGGCGCACACAGCAGCGCTTTCATCCACAAATGGATGATGAGAAACAAAACCCAAAGGCCGCGGTATGACTGGATCTGAATCAACAAAAAAAGGAGTTTGACTTAATCTACGCAAGAAAACCCAATACCCAGCCACAAGTGTGCAAGGACCAACCATGGGACCCAATACCTTGCATAGCCTTCCAACCATTCTTCACGGTGGCGCTAATGCACTAATGAACCCATGACATTCAAAATCAACCTGGTGGCCTTGAAAGCTAATTTAATGACGCTTGAAAGGACACAGTATGATTCCAAGGGCTATAGTGACCTTTGCATCTAAGATATCTCAGGACGCTGGATTCACACCGGTCACCCACCGCTATTGATCGACATTCCCACAGCACCGAGGTGCCAAGTGATATCCTAACTCCTCTCGCGCCATCGCCAGGATCTCCTCTTCTGCTTCCGGTCCGCGTTCGCCGCGCTTTCGGGCTGCGATCTCTGAAATCAACCAGCGCCGGTGATACCAAACCTGCGTAGGGTCTGGGGAATCTTCGCGCACGTGTCGGTATGTCAATGTGAGTCGAAAATTTATTGGACGCACCTGTTGCTCACCAAACCTCGAGGCAACAGGTTGTTTAGTTTCTATCATCTAATTTGTACACCCCCAAGTTTAGACTCAGGAGCAGGTTTTCCTGAGATATGTTCCCGCTCAAACAGGTACAGTTGAATGGCAAGCAACAATGAAGAAACCAAATGTGACGGCGACCTTACACCTAGTGCCTTGGCCATGCTGCTAGCCATGAAAGCTGTGGAGGAATTTGGAAACTGAAGTTTCCTTGCTGTTGCCTGGTAATTTTTTGGACAGTCTCTGGCCCACTTGTCTGTGAATTCCCGCTCATCATCCAACTCGATGGCTAGCTCCTATACCAGGCGCAGCACGAAGAACATGGACATTGAAAATGAACAACGCCGGGAAACAAAATGTGTTGTATGAATCACAAGCTTGTTTTCCCAATCTGTGTTAGGGTCGGTGAGAAATATTGTAAATCCCAGACAGGCACGGCAAAAGCGACGATGCCAACCAATCATCAAGTCCACGAGCAGCAGAACCCCACAAAGACAGCACCCAAGAATATCATTAATTTCATCACTTTCACCAACAGCATCATCACCACCATGGTCGTCATCATTGTCGTTGTCATCGTCATCGTCAGTGTCATCATCGTCATCATCATCAACATCATCATCGCATGAACACCATCAACATCATCAGCGGAGCAACACCATCATCAGCATCTTAACCCTGGCCATCATCGTCATCAACTTCTTCACAAACACGCAATGCACAGTTGCAATTTGCTCCATCCTCCTCTCCAACAATGCCGGAAGTGCTTTTGTTAGGGTTATAAGTTATGTCTGCTTATTCCAGGAACGCATTGGAAATCAAGGAAACAATAAAATTAGGACAAGGTAGGGATAAATAGGTCTAAAAAGGGAAAAATAGGTTGGCAAAACCCCGTGATTTTCACCTCCTATTTTTCCTTTTTTTCCTAATATTCTCAAAGTCTTTGCAAAATTTTCCGTTTTCCCGAAATTCTAACCAAATTTCGGAATTCAGTTATTGGCAACCTCCATTGTTTTTCCTTATGTTTTTCCCTGTGTTTTCCGACTTTTCTGGAAGCATGAATTGTCTTTTCCTACTTTTCAGTTATTGGCAACAACTTCCGGAAAATTAGGAAGGAATCGTAGAGGAATTCATTGCATTTGGCCGCTGGAAACCCTTATTGCCCCTATTTTGTCCTAATTCTCCCAGGATGTGCTTGTAATTCGAACATAATGCTAGGGAATATATACCACCATAAACTTTATGAAGGTGCCTTTCTGGGTCGGTTTTCCCAGCCTCATGGGCCCCCAATCCTTCAGCACGCATCTCCCCCTCATCATCATAAGTTCCGTCAGCCTTACCATACCGTCATACTGTCATACTTAGCGTCACCATCATGATCGGAACAAGCGTAATCTTCATTGCTATTCTAAAACCCTACAAGCTTCACCTTGCCCTTGTCCCATGGCCCAAGTCCGTTTAACAGCTGGGGTAGGAGGATGAAAAAAGAGAGGTGCACAGATAAGAGGCAAAGATTTAGTTGTTTGGTAAATACATGAGTAGAAATAAACATAGAAATAAATAGAAGATAAATGTGGAATGGAATATATAAATACGTGTATATCGTATATATATATATAAAAACAACAACAACAACAACAACAACAACAACAACAACAACAACAACAACAACAACAACAACAATATGTAAGAATCAAATGGCAAGAACCACATGAAACATTTCGCCCTCAGTTGAACCATCCCATTTACCCAGCCCAACTGAACCCTCAGTCCTTCAGGCATCTCCTACGGTAGTACCATGCGGTGTAGTTGGCGGAGTTGTGTTCGATGACATGCGCCGTGAGCTGCAAAGCCCGTTGGCTGGTCTCATTCCGCTGCTGGATGGCGCGGAAGTAGCCATGCACCTGTGGTCGCAAGCCGGGGGTTGCAGCAAAAGCAGCAAACGCAATTTGAATCAAGAAAAAAGAGGGCTGACCAATGCCACATAACAGTTTAAAGTACCAGTCTTGGGGCGCTCAAACCAAAGATATAAACAGAGTGGTAACCGACATCTTAAGAGTCCTTATCGGTTTAGCAAGTCATAGATCCAAAAACAATTCTTTTCTCTGACCTTCCTAGTGAGGGTCCCTATAGACTTTACCTCAGCTTTGTTCTCCTCCTTCTCCTACGCGCCTCCTCTACCGCTCTCCTAGAGTAAGCTAGCAATCTGCTTGCAGCTTGCCGAGTTATGATTATGGTGGGCTTGCCAACTCTCAGGGCCTTGTTGGGCCCAGAACAATATCGTGCGCTTGCACACTCTTAGGGCATCGTTGGGCCCGAACACTATGCCAGGCAAGATGTGAAATACATTGACAGATAAAAAGTCAAATGCAATGTCTGGACATGTGTGAAACACGTGTTGGAGTATATACCATGTGTAAATTAACAAGTTTGCATATAACATGTAAGAATTATATATAAATATATATATATAGAATATAAATACCTAGGCATGCCGGCTGGGTAAAAATTCTTCCGCCAGCCCAGGCTAAAGAAATTGTTGTAGCTTCAGTAATTTCTGCCGTCTCAGCCAAAAAACGGGATTCTTTCCATGTCAGCTGCCATTCTTGCATTGTTCGCTCTTTTTTGATATTTGCACACCCATTTGCACACCCTCGGGAACGTGGGCAGATATGTAGCATGTCAAAGTCCAAATATGCATTGAAAACAACCAAAATGATTTACGCCGTTTGGTTGGACATTTACGCCGTTTGGTTGGGAATGTATGCCGTTTCAGTTTGTCACGTTTTTGGTAGAAGTTTTCAAGCTGGACGCATGAGTTATGCGTTCTTAATGCGGGGAAGGCCTCCTGTGGAATTGAGAGAACACCATTCCGCTCAAAACATCACAATTTGCTGGAACCATCCCATCACAAAAAACTCCGTTTTTGGGTTGGCCCCCTCCAAAAGCTAATTTTTCACCAAGCATAAATAATTATTGCTGCCTCGGTTGTTCTAGGTGTAAATATATATATATATATATATATGTGTGTGTGTGTGTGTAGAATGTCAAATGCGATGCTAGAAAAAAAAACGGATAGAATGCAAGTAAAACTGTGAAAGACACATGAAATAGATTGCCAAAATAATGTCCGTCAAAAAGGCAGAAAAATGTTGGACAGAATGCCAGGTAGAATGCCAGAGAACCAGATAAACTGCCACAAGGACTGCCACTCTATACACGTCAACAACAATTCCAACATGCAAAAAACAAGTGTTATGAAAATTGGATATGCCAAATAAAATGTAAGGTAGCGGAAAATATGTGAGGACATGTGCGATCGTAAAATTATTTAAATTCGTCTGCAGCAGGTCAGATGAAACAAAAATGCAAGCAACAAAAACAAACAAAGTGCCAGATGGACTGCCAGCTGCAATGTCAAAGAGCATGTGAATGTGAAATAGATTTCCAGAAAATAACCCAACCAAAATGTCAGAAACCCCCTGATTGTAGATCAAATGTCAATTAAAATGTGCGTATATGTTAAATTGAATGCCAGCTGGTGGGGTTACCCGGGGGAAGTAATTTCAGCGTCATTTGGCTCACTTATTTAGAAGGATGGGTGGGGTGGTTGGCAACATCTCTTGCGAAGCGACGTTTGGAAAGGATTTATAGTAAGTACAATTGGGGGTGGACCCCGTCAAAATAATTAAGATATATACTGTATTACTCAGCCCATAGGTTTGGAATATCTAATTCCGTTATTTGGGCAAGCGGCCTCCTCGAAACCAGGTGGATACCTGATGACCTGGGCACTTATTGATGGCCCGCCACATGGTGTCGGAGAAGAGGTGGTTTTAATAACCCCGAGAAGGATAACGTAAACACCTACCACAAAGGCAACTGCCATCCCGGCAAGTTGATGTTCCATCAAGAAAAACTGTTGAGAACGAATTCCGAGCAATTACAAATCTCATCCAAACTCCAGCCACAACTGAAATAAGCAGTATCAACAATCCACTGAGCAATCCCCACAAAATGGTTAAGTTTCATTAAGTAGGGTTTCCTAATCCATAAGGGGTAGGGCATGGACACCCTACAATAATCCAACGATGATTCATCAACTATAACATCTACATGGTTCAGACTGCCCAATGCACGTGTTGTTTAAATCCCGTTTTAAGCTAGTCCCACAAAAACTTTTACGTTGGAATTGCTGAATTTTCACCAAATTCCATTGGATTATATTTTTTGCCCCTTTCATCCCTCTGCTTGGTCTTTAAAAAACAACGAGCAGGCGAGCAGTCATTTGTCACGTCCTTCCCCTGGTCTTTCTTAGGCGGCCACGGCCAGTGGGCTGGGACCATCGTTCTGCGGAACTGGTGTCACATCCTGGCCGTTGAATCCACAAACAACAAATTCAATGAGGAATCGGGCTGGAAAACCGGAGGGCACCGATATGGCATTTGCAACAGGATTTTGTGAATGCCTAGCACAGGGTCACTTGAAGGGACCCCCGCAATGGAGATACCTGCTGAATATGCGTAACATGTCGCGAGGACCTTTGGTGTTTTAGAACCGTTTTTGTAGAAGTACGTAAGCATTGTTGAAGACACTATGTTCTTTCAGAAGGGAAAAGGCACAAGTCACCAAAATCAAAACTTATATATACGTATATCATATATATATATATATATATATCCGCCGACCCCGGCAGACGCAAGGGGGAGCGCGCCAGGGAATAATACATTCCCTGCCTTGCTGTTTTGGTGCCGGGAGGTGCTCTTGCTAGCAGCAACAGCAGCAGCAGGAGCACCAGCAGCAGCTTTCTAGGAATTCAGAAAGACGTTAGGGAGGAAAAAGTAGCTAAAATAATCCTTTTCTATGGGTTTCAGAAGTTACATTAGGGAGTTTTTGGTCGCAATTTTGATGCTTTTCCGTCCTTCACTGCCATGGTGTTTTCCCATCCGGGAGCTGTCTTTTGAACAGAAGGAGCAGCAAGAGCAGGAGCAGCAGCAGCAGAAGGAAAAAGTAGCTAAAAAATAATCCTTTTCTATGGGTTTCAGAAGTTACATTAGGCAGTTTTTGGTCGCAATTTTGATGCTTTTCCGTCCTTCAGGGCCCTGCTGTTTGAGCGTGGCGGAGGCGCCGTTTCTGAGCTTGGAAAGCTAGAAGATGGCTACTTTTCTTGTCTTTTGAACAGAAGGAGTAGCAAGAGCAGGAGCAGCAGCAGCAGCAGGAGGAAAAAGTAGCTAAAATCATCCTTTTCTATGGGTTTCAGAAGTTACATTAGGGAGTTTTTGGTCGCAATTTTGATGCTTTTCCGTCCTTCACTGCCATGGTGTTTTCCCATCCGGGAGCTGTCTTTTGAACAGAAGGAGCAGCAAGAGCAGGAGCAGCAGCAGCAGAAGGAAAAAGTAACTAAAAAATCATCCTTTTCTATGGGTTTCAGAAGTTACATTAGGCAGTTTTTGGTCGCAATTTTGATGCTTTTCCGTCCTTCAGGGCCCTGCTGTTTGAGCGTGGCGGAGGCGCCGTTTCTGAGCTTGGAAATTCCCATCCGGGAGCTGTCTTTTGAACAGAAGGAGTACCAAGAGCAGGACAGCAGCAGCAGCAGCAGGAGGAAAAAGTAGCTAAAAAATCATCCCTTTCTATGGGTTTCAGAAGTTACATTAGGCAGTTTTCGGTCGCAATTTTGATGCTTTTCCGTCCTTCAGGGCCCTGCTGTTTGAGCGTGGCGGAGGCGCCGTTTCTGAGCTTGGAAAGCTAGAAGACGGCTACTTTTCTTGTCTTTCGAACAGAAGTAGCAAGAGCAGGCAGCAGCAGCAGGAGGAAAAAGTAGCTAAAATCATCCTTTTCTATCGCAATTTTGATGCTTTTCCGTCCTTCAGGGCCCTGCTGTTTGAGCGTGGCGGAGGCGCCGTTTCTGAGCTTGGAAATTAGGGAGTTTTTGGTCGCAATTTTGACGCTTTTCCGTCCTTCACTGCCATGGTGTTTTCCCATCCGGGAGCTGTCTTTTGAACAGAAGGAGCAGCAAGAGCAGGAGCAGCAGCAGCAGAAGGAAAAAGTAACTAAAAAATCATCCTTTTCTATGGGTTTCAGAAGTTACATTAGGCAGTTTTTGGTCGCAATTTTGATGTTTTTCCGTCCTTCAGGGCCCTGCTGTTTGAGCGTGGCGGAGGCGCCGTTTTTGAGCTTGGAAATTCCCATCCGGGAGCTGTCTTTTGAACAGAAGGAGTAGCAAGAGCAGAGCAGCAGCAGCAGCAGCAGGAGGAAAAAGTAGCTAAAATATCATCCTTTTCTATGGGTTTCAGAAGTTACATTAGGGAGTTTTTGGTCGCAATTTTGACGCTTTTCCGTCCTTCACTGCCATGGTGTTTTCCCATCCGGGAGCTGTCTTTTGAACAGAAGGAGCAGCAAGAGCAGGAGCAGCAGCAGCAGAAGGAAAAAGTAGCTAAAAAATCATCCTTTTCTATGGGTTTCAGAAGTTACATTAGGCAGTTTTTGGTCGCAATTTTGATGCTTTTCCGTCCTTCAGGGCCCTGCTGTTTGAGCGTGGCGGAGGCGCCGTTTCTGAGCTTGGAAAGCTAGAAGATGGCTACTTTTCTTGTCTTTTGAACAGAAGTAGCAAGAGCAGGAGCAGCAGCAGCAGGAGGAAAAGGTAGCTAAAATCATCCTTTTCTATGGGTTTCAGAAGTTACATTAGGCAGTTTTTGGTCGCAATTTTGATGCTTTTCCGTCCTTCAGGGCCCTGCTGTTTGAGCGTGGCGGAGGCGCCGTTTCTGAGCTTGGAAATTAGGGAGTTTTTGGTCGCAATTTTGACGCTTTTCCGCCCTTCACTGCCATGGTGTTTTCCCATCCGGGAGCTGTCTTTTGAACAGAAGGAGCAGCAAGAGCAGGAGCAGCAGCAGCAGAAGGAAAAAGTAGCTAAAAAATCATCCTTTTCTATGGGTTTCAGAAGTTACATTAGGCAGTTTTTGGTCGCAATTTTGATGCTTTTCCGTCCTTCAGGGCCCTGCTGTTTGAGCGTGGCGGAGGCGCCGTTTCTGAGCTTGGAAATTCCCATCCGGGAGCTGTCTTTTGAACAGAAGGAGTACCAAGAGCAGGAGCAGCAGCAGCAGCAGGAGGAAAAAGTAGCTAAAAAATCATCCCTTTCTATGGGTTTCAGAAGTTACATTAGGCAGTTTTCGGTCGCAATTTTGATGCTTTTCCGTCCTTCAGGGCCCTGCTGTTTGAGCGTGGCGGAGGCGCCGTTTCTGAGCTTGGAAAGCTAGAAGACGGCTACTTTTCTTGTCTTTCGAACAGAAGTAGCAAGAGCAGGAGCAGCAGCAGCAGGAGGAAAAAGTAGCTAAAATCATCCTTTTCTATCGCAATTTTGATGCTTTTCCGTCCTTCAGGGCCCTGCTGTTTGAGCGTGGCGGAGGCGCCGTTTCTGAGCTTGGAAATTAGGGAGTTTTTGGTCGCAATTTTGACGCTTTTCCGTCCTTCACTGCCATGGTGTTTTCCCATCCGGGAGCTGTCTTTTGAACAGAAGGAGCAGCAAGAGCAGGAGCAGCAGCAGCAGAAGGAAAAAGTAACTAAAAAATCATCCTTTTCTATGGGTTTCAGAAGTTACATTAGGCAGTTTTTGGTCGCAATTTTGATGCTTTTCCGTTGGCTATTGCTATATTAATATGTTAACCTCAATGCCACCCTGACAGAAGGAGATACCATCGCTTCTGACAACTGATCAGCCACCGCCACAATATGCCACCTAGACACAGCTGCCAACCGTCGCTGCTCACAGCCGAAGTCCCTGAACACAAAGCCGCTCACCATCTTCACTGCCTCCGCATCATTCCTCCGCGCCGCTGCTTTCACCACCTGCCACCGTTCAACACCTTCTCTGACATCCCTACCAGGACACCAGTTTCAATTCCAACAAGCCACCCCTGAATACTCTTTCCTTCCCCATCTCTTTGCCCCACACCACCTGCAGCACATTGCACACGGACGTGTTGACACGATTGCCGGCCAGCCAACATTCCAGCACTGCGCTTGCACTCCGCAGCTGCGCCGGCATGGTTTCTAAGATAGCACCAACTAAGCTGGAGCTTTCTTGTCATGATAGCTTTTGGCAATTTGGTCTTATGTCTCTTGGCCCATATGCACATAGATGTGTTGTTGGGTTCAGAGTAAGCTTCTAATTCAACTGTCTCGTCATGCAGCCAGCACCTTACTGCAATTGATCCGAAAGCTGCACCAGTTACGCACATAGCCCTTCGTGCATGATCCTGCATGTGATGATGCATTTGCCAAAATTTCTCGTCACACAGCTTGCCTGTTTCACCAGCAATCCCCGATTCTTTACCGGGGTCGGCGGCAGGGGCGGCAGCCCTTAAATAATATTGAAAGAAATAGCAAACGTTCATTGACGCGCTCAAACATACAGAACCTTGGGGCAAACCTGGCAACCGGAACCCCAAAAATCAGACAACATCAACTTCAAAGATTTTTGTTCAAAAGCACAACCGTTGCCTGAATCATACTGCTTCAACAGCTCTATTTCGTTTAAATTAAGCAAACCGAATTAATTTCAACTGACGATCTATAGTGTTTGAAACGCTGAACATGGCAATTTTGGGGAACGCCACATGTTTGGACACTTCCTATGACCCTACATTTCTGCCGTTCCTTCCTCAGGAGGACACATCTGATCTGAGGTTTAGACTTTCCATTCCTCCCGCTCGCTGTATGGGAGGTCTGGGTCAAACATGATCTCCCGCACCGCCCACCCCTTTGAGCAACGTCTGGCTATGCAACGTGCAGTATAAAGGAAGTATAAGGAAGTGGTTGCTGGCAGTTGGAAATGATCGGAGATGTGTTGTGGGTTTTTTTTGGGGAAACGGCTGGAAAGTGGTGGCAAACAATTCTTTTCAAAAAGTACGCCCTTGGTTTGCCACTTGGCGCAACGAATGCCAAGTGTACGAAATATTTTTGGCAGGTTCCTTGCTGCTGTGCTGGCTGCCCCGCAGCATGGCCATTGCTTTGGCACTAAAAGCAACTAACGACCCAAATTCTTGCAGAACAGGGGACCACCAGCGTGCGCAAAAAACAATGTATCCGCAGGAAGAAAGCAACAGAAACACACAACTACGAAACAAATATAAATGTCTTGTCTTTTTGCCTCCACTTGATATGAATGCACCATTCATAATCAACACTGCGTGGGCTCCATCGTTTTCAATACTTTTCAATTGTAGTTGCCAATAGACAAGCAAAAAAATGCTCAAAAACCTTGAAGCCGGAAAAAAACTGAAACAACCAAACTGTCAGGATGGAATCTTCTGCAGCATCTCACCTGAACAATCTGCCACGTCAGATCTTCTATTAATGTCCTTTCTGGGCATGCAACTTTGAAACAGAAGACACAAAAACATACAAAACATGGAAAAACGCGAACTGACAAGACCCAAGTCTCTGTATCTTCTCCCCACCTTCGGGTTTTGTTTTTTTTTGTTTTTCCCCACCTGCCAGGTGAGGGTCTCCAGGCTTGAACAAAGTTACAACAAAGGTGCACGCGTGGCGCGTAGGCCCGGATCGCCAGCTCAAGTGGACACGCACGGACCGGAACCCATGGCAAGTTTCAGCTGAATCTGGGCACGCGCAGGGCCCGAACCCAATATGGCGAGCTCCAGATCAGTCTAAGCGCACACGGACCCGAACACATGTCAGAAAATATAATGGAAAAAGCAAGAAGAATCCCACGAACCCGAATGCAGTCACGTAAAACACTTTTGCGCAACAAATTATTTGAACAGTCTTGTACTTTTCCCCCCTGTTGCCGTACCAGCGCACTGTAGACTGTGGAATCTGGAAAAGCGTGGAGTGCAAAGTATGGGGTGTGAAGAAAATGAAGTGTTGAATTGGGAATGTAGTGCGTAGAGTGTGAAGTGAGGAGTGTAAAGTGAAAGGTGTGGGGTGGAAAGTGTGAAATGTAGAGTGTGGAGTGCAACGTGCAAAGTATAAAGTGCAGAGTGGGAAGTGTAAAGTGCAAAGTGTGGAGTGTAAAGTGTAGAGTGTAGAGGTTGGAGTGTGGAGTGCAAAGTGTACAGTGTGGAGTGTAGAGTCTAAAGTGTGGCAGTGTGGAGTGTAAAGTGTAAAGTGCGGAGTGTAAAGTGTGAAGTGTGAAGTGTAAAGTGTGGAGTGTAAATTGTGGAGTGTACAGTGTAAAGTGTGGAGTGTAGAGTGTGGAGTGTAGAGTCTGGAGTGTAGAGTGTGGCGTGTAAGGTGTCGAGTGTGGAGTGTGGATTGTAAAATGTAGAGTGTGGAGTGTGGAGTGTAAAGTAAGGAGTGTGGAGTGCAGAGTGTGCAGTGTAGAGTGTGAAGTGTGGAGTGTGGAGTGTAAAGTGAAGAGTGTAGAGTGTCGAGTTTGGAGTGTAAAGTGTAGAGTGTGGAGTGCACAATGTAAAGTGTAGAGTGTAAAGTGTGGAGTGTGGAGTGCAAAGTGTAACTCACAATCAACACTGCGGCATGTTATCACTCTTTTTGCCCATGGGGATTTCGCCTGTCTGCATCCTGTACGGCTCTGCTAGGGACAAAGAGAATTGTCACACTGATAAGAAGTGAATGGACCACTTGGTCTCATTTGCGACATGTCTGCCGTAAAAATTGAGGACAGTTCGCTGAGCGAAACTCATGCCAATGGGGGATCCACTTCAAGTTCCACTGCGGGGGCAGTATGCCACTGACGCCAAGTACGTTGAATGGCACGGTGAAGGCGTACAACATGATGGAGCTTGCAAATCTTGACATGGAAAATGGTGTGCTCCAGGGCGTTGATAGTCTGCTGCAATTGGGCGCACAGCAGCTGGAACATCCAAGTCCTCGAGGGTATCAGTCATGTCGATCAGGGTGCGAAGTGAATCATCAAGTGCAAAGAGCTGGCGGTCAGCAAGGAAGACAGGATCAAGTAGCTGCTGTAATGCAGGCGGCACAAACATGGGCAGGGTGATGTAACACAGAGATGTACTTAGAACAATGAAAAGTGCACATGATAAAAGGCGTATGGAATGAAGAATGCTTCACATGAGGGTTATGGGCGGGTGGGTTTTTGTGTTGATTTCCAATGCCCCCACTTTGACCCAAAATGCGTAAATGAGAGGAAACGCAACAAACATGCCAAGCGTGTACATGAGTGAGTTGACGTGTGACATTCCCACTCTATCACACTGTCACAATAATGAAACATCCTTTCAGGAGGTTAACCGTTAACCCTATTGTACCCCCCTGCCTTCCGTATGTATGCACCTCCCCCCGGTTCATACATTTTCATCAAATGTATGAAAGGGAGGGGGGGGCAGGTGGCCAAACCCGGCGGCGGAAAGAGGTGTCAAGAAGGTTTATACATTATTATTTTTGATTGAATGAAACCTGAGGGGGACCTGCCTTGCACCAGCACAAAACAATATCTGGGAAGCACCAAAAATGTATTCCTCTGAGGGGTGAGCTGCCCCTCTGCCTCTCCATACATTTTAAAAAGGTGGGGGATCTTATTGTTTCAGCTTTCAGCAACTCACAATCAACACTGCGGCATGCTATCATTCTTTTTGTCCATGGGGATTTCGTCTGTCTGCATCCTTCCCCCACTCTCTACATCAGAGAGGCATCAGGACAAGAGCATCGGTGATTTCAATTGGAATTTTCAATTCCAGGTCTCATCCAGGCTTGTCTCCACGTGATGGGCTGTTGGCTATGTTCGCCGTTGAGGGCACACGCTCACACCAGCAAATGGAGCCTGTATTCCCAACCCAGGATTGCCTGGAACATACGATTGTCAACTTCTCCTCATCCCTTTCTAGTCACTAACTTGCTCAGTTGCATTGTTGTCAACAAAGATCACTATGCGGTCATTATGCATGATGGCTTCGGAGGGCAAAAGGGCAGTGCTACCCACCAATACCATCACCCTTGCTTTTGGGGGGTGGGGTTGGAGCCACCCATTTAGTAGTGACCCCGGCATTTTTATTTACTGCGTATGAGTTTTGCCAGCACTCATGGATGACACAGCACAAATCTTGATGAGAAGTGCGACGAGTTTTTCACCTCACTGGCATGTGAATTACATGACCATATCGTCAGGCTTTTAGTGCTCGAGAAAAGTCCGGTCCCGCTTGCATGGTAGCGCTTCCTACCTGTAAGCACTTTTTCGTTCATCCTTCTGCGCAACTTGCTTAGCCATTGACTTTGGTCTGGAACTGGAATTGGCAGTTGATAGAATCAACAAGTGGCAATTTTCTGGGAACGTGGTGTGATTTTTGCTTGCTGGATTTGTGGTAGGTGCACAATTTGAAAGCGTGGCTTGTGACTTCACTCTGACTTGGACAGATTGCAACTTCACATTGGGATTTACTGTTTACGGGATTTTTGGTTTGAGTACAATTTCCTGGATTAGCATTCATACAATTGTTGCATTTTCTGGCATTGGGGCAGTGACAGGGTGTTGGTGGAACAGCTTGTACGTTGTGCAATTTACAATCATTTGCTTGGTGTGCAATTGTGATTTCAGCTTGCGTTTATTGCTTGACGAGCTCTTTGTGAAGGTTCCCAGTTGAAAGGATGACCAGTTTTGATCCAGCTATATTTCAGGCTGCACTACTGGAGGTGGCGGAGGCCACCAAGGCCGCTGCACAAGCAGCCCAGGCCATACAAAATGCGCCTGAACAGACAGCGGTGGCATCTCCAAGCTCCAGCCCAAGTAGTTCCAATGCGCAGAACGTAGAGTGGTCAAAACTGTTGAATAAGCCCGCTTTATTCGACTACTACAAGTCCTCAGAGGATGAAATCCGTGCCTACAGGGATTGGAATTGGCAGTTGATACAGTTCCTGAATGCGATTGACAGTGGGTACGAGAAGGAGCTTCAGTCGTTGATGGATGATCCATCCCATGCATTTGACCTTGGAGCAGCTTCAGCAGAAACACGCAATCGAAGTGCTAAGCTGTATGGATTGCTTGCATCACTTTCAGGAATCGAAGTTTACATATTGTGAGAAGTGTGAAGAATGCAGATGGATATGAAGCTCTGCGTCAGTTGACACTGGCGCTTAGGCCATGAAGTAGCGGCAGATGTTTGGCCTTGATGTCAGCTTTGACAAGCTGGCCAACAGCTGCAGCCTCAGCTCTTAAAGCTGGAAGATGCTCTGGAAGAGGCTCGAAAGGCTGGTGCGACAATTCCTGACCAACTCAAGCAGGCAATCTTGCGCAAGTGCGTTACAGGTCAGCTCAGGACGCACCTCAATTTGGCCATTCAGGAGACAACTACGTTTGCTGAACTTAGAGACCATGTGTTGCGTTGGGATCGAAGTCAGCAGCGTTGGAATGGGCTTTTGTTTTCAGATGAACCAACTTCTTCTACAGCTGCACCCATGGAAGTTGATCGCATTTACTCTACTGGCAAGAAAAGCGGAAAAGACAAAGGTAAAAGGTGGCAACAGAAAGGCCAGCAAAAGGGCAGAGGAAAATCGAAGTCAAAGTCCAAAGGTGATGGCAAGTCCAACGCCAAGGGCAAGCAGAAGGGAGACGGGAAAGGCAAATCAGGTGGGAAGTCAAATGATTCCACTGTATACAAGGGCAAAGGAAATCGTACAAATGAAGTGTGCCATCGTTGTGGCAAACCAGGGCACTATGCACGTGACTGTTGGGCGTCCAATGTTCGAGTTGTGCAGTCAAAGGGTCAACAACTACCGCATCCTCAGGTTTCACAGACATCGCAGTCATCTCCAAGCTCTACTGCAGTTGGAACCCCAAGTTCAGGCGCTCAGCAACAGTCAGCAACTCAATTCAGGGTTGCAAGAATTCATGAGGTTGAGTTTCAGCAGGCTTCAGATGTTTCAAGTTTCAAGACATGGTGAAGTAGTTTTTGATTTGCGCAGCCCTGCCAGCAATGCAAGTCGTCATGAAGGATCAGTGCGTGTGTTGAAGTACTACATTGGTGATGAGCCCAGTTGTTGTGAAAATGGATCAGTGAGAGCCATAGTAGAAAGCATTCCTGAAGACACCAGCATGTGCAACATTCTCCTGGATAGCGGTGCAGATGCAAGCATTTTCCCTGCAAGCATGGCAGAGTTTGGTATTCAATCAGATCGTCCAGAAAGTCCAGGCTGCAGGACGCTCAGGGAAACAGCATCCCAATTCAGGGGATGAGAGACGTGCAATTGCATTTGGCCGACGTCCATGGCCGTTCCATTGTCATCAAGGAGACCGTTGCCATTAGCAGTCAGATACATCAACCCATTCTTTGTCTTGGTCATTTACTTGAGAGCGGCTGAGAGTGAATGGACAGGAACAAACACTCACCCATGGAAGTGGCATTCAGATTCCAATTGAACTCCAGCATCATTCAATGTCAGGGGATGGGTGAGAGTTTTGCGTGAGCGGCCTCAGCAGCCTGATCCTTTTTCCAAACGTGTGGTCAAAGCTGATGTGGTTGAGGATTTATCTGGCATGAGAGTTTGTTGGGAGTTGAATGCACAATGTGTTGGACGTGGCAAACACTTTGCAAACTGCTTTCAGGACCCCACGGTTGTGTGTCCATCAATCAATGGCAGGTTCAAAGTATCGAACAACTCTGGTCAGAGATGGTGGTCAGTGGCTTGTGATGGAACTTTGTGAACCGATGGAAACTCTGATTGATTTATCATCTGAATTTCATGGCTTCAATGGCAATGTCAGATATGTGCTTGCAATCATCACAGATGCTGCGCAGGCCATGGGATTTCTTTTGCCTGGTGAAGGTGAGGAACCTTTGATGCCTCAGGCTCATGCAGTTGACATCGATGTTGCAGCGCCGCTGGCCCCAGAGGATGAAGATGCAATTGTTGGAGTTGAAATTGATGGTCAGCATGAAGATGCAGGTGGAATGGAAATTCATGGGCAGCTTGTTCTTGCCCCTGAGAGGGATGATCGCCTTTCTGTGAATGGTGTTGCGCTTTATCGAAACACAGCACTTGCAACGATGCGTGAAGCGTGTTCATTCTATTCTATCTATCATCTTTCATCTTCTGGTGGCAAAGCAAGATGTTTTCAGCGCTTGTGGGATTTTTAGGAGAAGTTTGAATTGCAGATGGCGCTAGCTGCAGCAAGAGAGGCAGAGGCATCTCAACAACGCCTTCCAAAACCTCAGCACCTGGCGGAGCCTCCATCAGAGGAGGAGCAGCTCCACAATCTCACCCACGTGCCATTCAAGGACTGGTGTGCAGCTTGCGTTGCCCACAGAAGTCGTCAAGACAGGCAAGCCAGAGATGGTTCTGTGAAACGCGGTGAGATTCCCACAGTGAGCTTTGATTTTGCATACACACGTGCAGAAGCTGCTGATGGTACAGTGCAAAATACAGACCAGGTGATTGCGTTGATAATGGTGGATTCCCACACCAACTACACAGGATGGGTGCCAGTGAAGGCAAAATCGCAATTTGACTTGATGGTGCGTGAATTTTTGCAGTTCACCCAGGTTTTTGGTCATGGGGAAATTTGCTACTTGTGTGACAACGAGCCTAGCATTAGACAGGTTCAGGCTCGAGCTGTGCGTGCCCGTCTTGCACAGGGACTTGCAACCCATGACAAGACTCCAGCATACTCCAGCTGCATACAGTCATGGCAACAGTTTGTGCGAGAATACAGTTGGAAGAATGCGCAGCCTTGCAGGTTCCCTGATGTTTCAGTTGCAAGAGAAGATCTCCTTGGAACTCAATACAAGCAACAGCATCTGGTCTTGGGCGATGCGTCATGCCAGTTGGCTGTTAAATTGTTTCTCTGTGACGCACGGCGTTACGCCATATGAGCTGGTTTACTCCAAGCCCTATCAAGGAAACCTTGTTTCTCTTGGGGAACCAATCTTTGCCTATGTCAATGTGGCTCACAAGGGCAATGCAAAATGGCAGCGCGTGATCATGCTTGGAAAAGCAGAATGCCAAGACTCGTTCGTGGTGTTGGTGAGGGTGAGGAGAATCCAATGTGATTGGAAATCCCATTTGGGATTCTACATCCACTTCAACGCCCCAACATGGCAGTTCAAACCTGGATTTGGAGGACGTATCATTCCAACCAAGAGGACAGTTGAGCCCATTTCTCAGGCAGCTCAGCCACCTGTTGGACCAGTTTTTCCTTCAATGCTTTATGATGCAGATGGGGAAGCAGTCAGACGAAAGGCTGATGAGGAGAAGAAAGAAGAATCTGAAGTCAGTGCAATGGGCAAGGAGGATCCAATGCTTCAGCGTAGGCGTGAACAAGCCTTGCATCAGTCAGCAGAAGCCCCTGGTCCAAGTGCAGCACCAACAGTTGCTGTTCCTGCTTTCTCGGCTGGGTTGCCTCACGTCCCAGTTGAGCTGCAAAACGATGAAATTGACATTAGCTTTCTGGCGAGATGGAACGTGAGTTGGCAGAAGAGGATGCAAAGCATGTGCCCATGACTCCTCCAGTGATTGCAGTTCCAATTCCTGCAAGTCCTCGTGTTTCACCTACAAGCCGTGCTCATGATGAAGGTGGACACGAAAACCACAGCCATGAATCGAAGAAGGCCAAAGTTGAAGTTCAAAAGAAGTTGGGGATTGGAATGTTGCGTGGCTCTCTTGAGAAGATGATTCGTGTTGTGAAAATTGGTGAAAGGGAGTTTCATACGATGGATAACTATGAGCATGACCCCAGCATTGAGTTTGCAGATGATGCCCTTCAGAATGATGACATATGGCATGATGAGGACGCGCTTCAGTTTTCAGATGTGCCAGAACAGCTGTGGTCAGATGCTCCCATCGATGTTCCTCCAGGTCCTCCCGGTCCTTGGATTGACAAACTTGCAGACCAAGTTGAAATCTCACGTTTGCTTGGCATGGGACTGTTGCAAAAGCGTTGTGATTTTGATGGCATGGTTGAAGGTTCTCTGACAACACGTTTTGTGTATGACTGGCGTCTGAAGTCCTATGAAGTGAAAGGTGAACAGCAAGGTGATGGAAGTGCCAAGGTCTCCAGCGTCAAACGTTGGATGGGACGCAGAAGGTTTGTGGCAAGAGAGTTTGCAGTAACAAAGCGTGATGATGTGTACTCACCAGCCACTGGATGTCACACCTCCAATCTCATACCAGTCATTGTCTTGCAGATGTTGAAACAACTTAAAATGAGCGGTTTGAATGATGAGCAGTATGGTGTGATTCTTGCTGCGCTTGACATCAAGGATGCTTTTCTCAAGAGCATGTTGTTGCGGTTATTTTGGATGGTGTAGAGTATGTGGTGTTGAACAAATTCCCTGGACAGAGACTGGGAGCAACGGCCTGGTATTGGCATTTCCGCCAATATGCAACTTCTGCACTGGGATTTGATTGGAGCGCAGTTCAGCCCTTTCTTGCACGTTGTCAGGGAAATGTGTTCATGCTGCATGTGGCCGATCTTCTATTCACAGGTCGACGTCAGTTCTGGTCTCAGGTGTTTCTGCCTTTGATAAAGCAGAAATTCCATATGAATTTCAGTGAACTTGGAGAGCCAAGAACAGAGATCAGCTTTCTGAAACGTCGTTTGATCAGGGTCATCGATGGACTCGTGATTGTGCCAGGAACCATAGTCTCCAAGGTTGTGGCAAATTTTGAACAGTTTTTTGGGCATGCACGTTTGCAGAAGATTCCATGTGATGCAGCAGCTCAACAGGATGACAGTTCACAGTTGTTGGGTGCAAAGGACGCAAAAAACTACAGAAACATCATTGGCATTTTACTGTACTTGTCGCGTGACAGGGTCGACATCATGTTCAGCGTCAAGGAATTGTCCTCTTTCATGGCAGCTCCAACTTTGTGTTCAGTTCAGCGTTTGCGCAAGCTGATTGGATACCGCAAGAGCTCAGGAAACATAGGTATCAAACTTGACTGGCCTGAACATGGAGCAGGAAAGTGGAAGAAGGGCACAGAAGCCTTTTGGTTGCTTGACGGATTCACAGATGCAGCTTGGTGTGGAAACAAATCAAGTCGAAGAAGTAGGAATTGCTCAGTTTTGTTTGTCAATGGGTGCTTCGTTTTTGCAAGCAGTGGGTCCCAGCGCGTCGTTTCTTTCAGCTCAGCTGAATCTGACCTCCACAGTATGATCTCTGGATATCTCTGGAGCATGCGATGCCATATTTGTGAGGAACTGTTTGGAATTTCTCCTGCAGGTTCAAATCGAGCACCACCAATTTACACAGACAACTCTGCAGCACGCCAACTGATTTCCAGACAGGGAGTAGGGCGCATACGCCATCCCTCAGCAAAGCTGTTATGGCTCCAGGATTTGGTGCGTTTGGGAGAGGTCCAGGTTTCCCAAGTTCCAATTTTCTGGATTTACAGTGATGTGGGAACAAAGAACCTCAGCAAGTCTCGGCTCTACTTTCTCCTTTGTGGAATTGGTGCAGTTGATCCACTGACGGCAGAACCCATTGGTCAAGAGGAGTATTATGCTGCTGCAGAACAAAATGAAAATCGAAAGCCTTTGAGCAAACTTGGCAAAACCATCAAGAGGATCAGTCTGATTCTTGGAGTGCAAAGCCTTGTGTCTTTGGTGGCGGAAACAAAAGTTGTGAACATGTGTTCCAAGGACATCAAGGCGGTTGAACACAACAGTTCTGGTCGTTGGTTTGCCATTTGTTTGTTATGTTTTTTGGTGGTGATTCTTGCGGTGGCCTTTTACCTTGCTTGGAGGAAATTCAATAAACGTTTGAGTGAGCAAGGGACAGTTATGAAGCAAATGCAAGAAGATTTCTTCCATTGCTGGAATCAAGTGGCAGATGAAGATGGGTACATTCCCAGCAAGAAACAAGGATCAATGAACTGCACAATCGATTGATGATGTATGATGGACGTTTGGTGGAACAAAGCAACGAACGCTCAATGCTGCATGATTATGCGTGTGGTTTGCATTATGGTTTGGTTGAGAGTGGTGGTTTTCTGCGTTTTGGCTTTGGGCTTACAACTGACCAGTGGACAGGTTTGGCAACAGATGAACGTGCAAATCTGGTAGCTCATGGAGCTATGGGCTCAGAACAATACCTGCGCTTGGTCAGGCAATGTGCCAGAGCTGAACATGCAGATACAACTGATATGCCATCTGTCCATGATGCAGATGCCAATGTGGAAAACAACAATGATGACGAAACAAAATCAGAAACTTCAGACGACGACGAGATGGTTGATGATGGAGAGCAACAACCTCCATTTATGTTGGAATTGGTTGAAGATGTTAAGGAACAACATGTTCTTGCAATTCAGCGTGAGGATGTGAGAGATGCGGCACAAATGCAATCTCTTATTCTGGCCATGCTGACTGCAGTGCGTGGTGGAACCAGTGACAGTCTGTTGAATGAGTACAAAGAAAAGGCGGCAGACTTATTTCTACGACTGGCAGAGCGTGCAAGAGCAAACAGGTTGCAGACATCTTTGCACTATGGCAGGGTGGAGGCGAAATTCAAAAACCGTGGAAACTGAAATCAATTTTTTCACAGTGGAACTTTCTGGAAGTGAGAATTCAGCGATCAGCGCTGAAATTTGGCGGAAGGAAAAGTGCGGCAGCATCAGGAGGAGTGCGTATGAATTTTGGCCGCAATCATGGATGACACAGCACAAATCTTGATGAGAAGTGTAACGAATTTTTCACCTCACTGGCATGTGAATTACATGGCCATGTCGTCAGGTTTTTAGTGCTGGAGAAAAGTCCGTTCCCGCTTGCATTTACAAAATGCCGGGCCTGAGTCTACAAAATGGGTTGCCTGGAAACTTTCTCAACTAAATCCGGGCCCTGGATATTTTTTTCACTACAAAATGAGTACCAAAAAGGGGTTAAAACTAGGTTTTGATTCTGTTTTTTCTTGATCAAGGTGGTTTTCAAAGGCTGTTTTTAAATGTTTTCGGCTATTATCTAGGACCCAATTTGTAGACAAAAAATTGGCACTGATGGGCCCAGAACAATTTAAAAAATCCAAAACCGATATGTGTAGTCAATTTCAAAATACCCATTTTGTAGTAAACCCAACATGCACCAAGAACCCGGATTGAAGGGAATAAAACCACACAGAAGGGTTTGCTGCATTTTTTCCGTCTCAATACTTAAAACAATGAGGAAGCAAATTAGCAAGTAATCATGTTGTTCTCTGTGTGTGTGTGTCTGTGTTTTTCGGAAGGAACCACATGATGGGTGTCAAGAACCAAAACAGTTTTGTCAAGTTGCACGTTTGAAAAAGAAAAAGATAACGCGCCAGGGCGGAAAGGAAAATAATTGCAGGCTGAAACTATGAAACGCAGAAAAAAATCCACCAACATGCGGTCAAATGTGCCACATTGGTAGTGCTTTCAGACACAGCCTACACACGTTTGTCTATGTCTGAAATATCCGGATGTAAAACGGTCTAACCTGTGATGTCCAGGTGCCACGTAAAGATTGGAACACATTTGATGGGAACAGTTCTTTGATTGCTGATCCATGTGTAAATTGGGGGTGGAACCTGGGTAGCTGCCATTTTATAATGCTAAAATGGTTTGTCAGGGGGGTACTCCCTCTATAAAGTACTCCTTGGGGTACACTTGTAGAATCACAGGCCTGTAAACTGGAAGGTATCCAGGTTTCATTTTTGCAAACCACACTTCTCAGCAAGGCTTCCAAAATCATCTCTATAAAATGCTCCTTGCCCAAGCCAGTCGCAAAAACCATTTTCCAGCTTGATGGAACTCATGCATTTCATTGCATTTCATTGCATTTTTGTCTCTGGTTGGATTCTATTTCATAGAGGTGAAAGTGGCAAATCACAAGTCTGCAGCAGGCTCCAGCCAATTTTTTCTTCCCGTGTTCTCAGGCTGTATATATCCCACTTCTCTGTCTATAAAAATGGAAGTTTGTTGGCTGGACTGCTCCCAGTACCCTACATATCTCTACATAATGGATTTACTTTTTGGATCATCGTTTATTCTGTTGGATTCTTTTCAACTGTATTTGGCTGTCTACCCTGGCATTTCCCTGATCTCTCCCCGTCTAAGGCTACCTGCCCAAGAATCCAGTTTTCTATTCTATAGTGATCCTGGTTGAAAAGAGGGGTTGTTCGACATATAGTGCAGTTTTCTATTCTATAGCGGTCCTGGTTGAAAAGAGATGTTCTTCTACCGTTTTATAAAGACATATAGTGCAGATTTTAAGCTTGCTGGCATTGCTGCAGCGGACGGCATACCGCTTTATACCGCTGCAATCAAACTGTGTTGATACATGTTAATACAAAACCTTCAAAAAAACAATGCAAACAGGCACTCTATAAAGTGGAAGTTCAGCCACACCACACATGGAAACACAGTATCTATAAAATAGCACCACAACATTGCACAGCCAACATTGTGCTATAAAGTGGAGGCCTGTGCCACCCCTACTAAATGAACAGCTTTCCTGCAGTAAGACCCCAAATGGCCTCTATAAAATAGTACTTGCCCAAAAAGAAAAAACAAAACATATCCTGATAAACCATGCAAGAACCACTCCAAACATTCTGTTTTCCATTTTATAGTGCCTAAAAAAATGGTTTAGCAGGGTACCCGGGCGCGACCATTTTATAGAGGAAATGGCCACCAGGATGACTGCTGTGAGTCCGTTCAGTCGCATATCATGTATCTACTTGAAAAAGGGAAAAATGATGTGGTACAAACTCCGTCAGCCCTCAGGTCACCCACACAGACGCTCCAAGGAAGAGGCGTTGTGCAAAACCAGTTCAAATGCTTCAGCCAGGCTCTGATGGTCTCAACGAGGCGGCCAACGGCATGATTCAAACGTAGTAATTCACGCTCTTGATGGGCCAATCGAGCCTCTAATGCGAAGTGTCGCCAAGGCAACGTGGGGAAGGGCACGGCGAAAACGGTGATGCTAGTATGCTCGCAAAAATCATAGGTGCAAGGTCCCGGGCATAGGCGCCAGAGGCACATTGGTGTTTGGGATGCAATCCAAAATCTGTTCATGGACCCCAAGGTGGCACAACAGGGTGATCTTGTGGTCCTCATTGAGGGATGTACCTAGGCAGCAGTTCCACGGGTGGTCTCAGCTGGAGCCTGGGACACCGGAAGCTGCGAAACCGTTGGCAGCAAACGGGGCACGTCTTTTTCTTTGGGCCAGAGGGCCTCACGATCAGGCAATGAATGTTTCATGCCAATGTGAAAATGAGTGGATTCAATTTTCATTCCAAAGTAAATGTCATCCTTGCGCAGGGTCCATGCAGACTGTGAGCACTGCTGCAAATGTTTCAAACTCCTCCTTGAAACAATGACCAGCGGCTCTTTCTTTCACATCTCACCGCCACTGCGCTTTGTTGCATTTTTTGAAATTTTCTCTGCTTTGGATTTCCTTTTCAATTTTCAACCTAGGATTTGCTTTGCAAACACGTGGAATTATCGTCACTGGGAGTTGCCATCATTCCCAGGCATTAAAGAAGCTGGCATTATGGTAACGGGGAGTTCATTCCCCGGCATGCAATACCTTAGGTTAATGCCATCTCGCCCATCTCTCTCAACTGGTTTACATATTGCAAGTACCTTTCGCGGATTGAAGGCGCATGCTGTCGATCTGCAATCTGCTGAATCTGCACTGCGAGGTATCGGAAAAGTTCCCTTCTAACATCTCGGTTCAAAAACTGAAGATTTTGATTTACATTGTCAAGGAGGCTCATGAGGGCATGTTGGAAAGCAGCTGCGTCGTGCCAGCTTTCCCTTCGAAAATTATCATTCAATTCGTTCCGGAAGGTCTGAGCTATGTTATGTTTTTTTTCTTCCCGCATTTTCAGTCTCAGTCTTGTGAACAGAGACCTAGTGCCCCCTAACCGGACAAAGAGCACACACTCACCAGAATAGCCACCAACACCAGGATATGGAGCACGCCCCAACCCATAGGCAGCCATCCAATAAACAAGCCCCCGGCAGCCTCAAGCCTCAGGAAACCCATAACCAATTGCGCAACCACAGAATTCTATGATTGTCAATGCCAGGGATAAACTGAAGTCTTGGGCGGGCTTGGTCTGTTTGTTCAGCAAATGGAATATTATGCAGACGAACCTTCTGTGCAAGCAGATCTCCTTCTGAAGGATTTATCACTGGATCCAATTCGGGACTTTCTGGCTCGGTTCCTTCCTGACCCATGTCAGTGCCATCACCATCAAAAACAGTACCTTGCTTGTGGCTCATGATGGTGTTCAGTGTTCAGGTAGAGGCTATGAGGTTAGCACGCTCAGTGGCGCACATTTGCTGGCGCAGCATGGGGTTCAAAGAATGGTAATTTGTGAAACTTCCCATGTGAATCAAACCCCACCGCACGCTTTCCACAGAGTCACAAAGCATCTCCAATTCTCCTTGGAGTTCGTTGTGAGACGCCTGAACTCATTGTAAATCGGCTTGACATTGCTGCAGCTCTCGGAAAAGCTTCTCAACCAAGGGTTCCATGATGGCAATGTCAGCGCAATTCTTTTCATAGCTGTCATATGCGTCCTTTAGAAAAAAAACGAATAAAATGGCTGCACATGATCGAGCGCAACTACTCGCAGCTTTGTCCCAGGAGGAGATTGATTGCTCCTGAGTCACCTGTTGTTCCACTGGAGGACATTTTTGGTGATGATGGTGCTGTTGAAGTTGCGCATGTTCCACAGCCAGTTTTGCCTCCCATGTCATCAAATCCTCAAGCTACCCTTGCATGAACCAACGGCTCCTGAAGTGATTCCCATTGCACCAGCCACTCCACGCGCAAGTGCTTCTACAAGATCTCATGATGCTGAAACAGATGAACAAGAATCCAAACGTGCGCGAATTGAAACTTCTAAGACACAATGAATCGAGCGCATTAGCCAAGAGTATGCGTCCAAGATTCGTGCTGTTCAGTTTGCAAAGGACAGTCTTTACAGAATGGATGAATACGAAACTGATTTGCGACTGGATGATCACAACTTGGGTGATGCATGGTTTGACGAAGATGAAATCAAGTTTGACAAAATTCCCAATGAACTTTGGTCAGACGCCCCGCTGGATAAGAAACCTGCAGAGCCTGGGGGTGACATGGGCTACCTGGTTGACCAGGTGGAGCTTTCACGTTTATGTGGCATGCATGTGTTGGAGGAAGTTGACAAAAGTAGTCTTGGACAGGAGCAGCACCTCTCTACCAAATTTGTGAGGGACTGGCGTGCAAAAAAAAATGTGAAAGAAAACGGAGGTGTTTGCAAGCGTTGGTTGCGCAGATCTCGTCTTGTTGCCAGAGAGTGTCATGTTTGGAGAAACACCATATACCTACAGCCTGCAATTTCCACTCACATTTTGAATTTGCTACCGGTGCTGTACCTCCAAAGGTTGTCTGGTGCTTTTGAACGTGACAGCAACAGCAATGCCGAATCAGTAGTGTTGGGCACGGTGGACATCAAAGATGCATTTCTCATGGTTGATCAGCAGGCCCCAATGGCCGTGACTTTGCTGGGAAAGACCTATAAGGTCAGGAAGGACTTGCCAGGACAACGTCTTGGAGTTCGTGCTTGGTATTAAGCATTTCGTGAGAGCCTTACCACTGAGTTTGGCATGTCATGGTGCACAGAACAGCCCTTGTCTTGCGAGAAATCAACATTGTTGCGTGATGGTGCATGTTGACGATGTGATGTTTTGTGGTGATGCGGACTATTGGGTCAACATTTTCTTGAAGAAACTGCGAGAGAAATATCCCATCAGCCATTCACAATTGCAAGGTGTTAGAAGTGAAATTCAATTTTTGAAAAGGACACTGAAACGCGTTGACACTGGCCTTGCACCCACCCCTGGAACTTGAGTTGAAAAAGGTGATTGAAACGTTTGAGGCCAAGTTTGGAAGAACGCGTTCACAATCCATTCCTTGCGACAGCTGCGTCCAAACAGAAGATCGAAGCGACCTTTTGAGCGCAGCAAATTCTCATGTCTTCAGATCGGTGATTGGCACTCTCCTCTTTTTGTCACGGGATAGACCCGACCTCCTTTACACAATGAAAGAATTGAGCAGTTCAATGAGCAAACCCACATGCTCAGCATTTGGACGTTTGCGGAAGTTGATCGGATATTTGAAAGCAACCTGTGATTGGCGCATGATGTTGGATTTTCCGACTTGTGGACAAAGGAAGTGGAAGTCCAGTGAGAAGTACTGGATTTTGGAATCTTTCTCTGACTCAGATTGGTCAAGCCATCAATCACACAGGAGGTCAACATCTTGCGGAGTCCATATCCTTAATGGCGGATTTCTTTTCTCCAGCGGCCGCACTCAAAGGGTTGTCAGTCTCAGCAGTTGCGAGGACGAACTTCACGCAATGACTTTAAATCTTTGTGACGGCATCTATCTTCGCCGCTGCATTGAGTTCTTCAGTTGATTCAAACATAGATCATTATCTTCTGGTTGGCTCATCATCAGCAAGCCAGATTGCAATGAAGCTGGGGCCTGGTAAGCTGAAACATGTTGCGGGGAAACTTGTGTGGATGCAACACTTTGTCATGAATGGCGAAACTTCATTGGTTCAACCTCTTCCAAGTGTTTCTGGCGAACTGTCTCTGCGTTCTCGTCCGCGCACGGACTTGGCTCGATCATGCCAACTGGTCCAGAGTAACTTGCACCCAGCGCTGTCTATGAAGACTTCGTAGGAAGCACCCTACCGCCATATCCAGGTTCGCACGCCCAACTCCAATGTGCAAAAGTCATGAAGTACTTCAAATGCGGTTTCCAGCTGATGTCAATCCTCCGCACACTTCTTGTCAAAATCAAGCCACTTCCATCAAACAAGATACGTAAGTCATGCGGCTCCGTCTTTCCAATGAACAACATTCGCCTCCATTTCGCAATGCCTTTGCCTTCCACCCTTGAAAATCCAAACGCCGGCTCACCAAATCTGCAAAGCTTTCCAGTGAATTCCTTCGCATGGATGATCCATGTGCCATGCCGCATGTCTGAGCACCCAAGACCAAGGACTGTCGCTTGAAAATTAAACTGCAAGCTGTTCTGCCATGTGAGGGTCCCAGCAAGCGGCCTGATTCGGCCCACAACATATTCAACCAAACCAATGGAATGTGAGTAAGATGGTGGCGAGCTTTTGTGTGTCACCAAACCCATTGATCTCCTTGCATTGATCACATAGCGCTGCAGTTGTAACAACGTGGTTCGTTGTCGCACCTGAAGGTCAACTCAGCATATCCCAAAACGCCAGCAAACGTCAAAAACTCTTGAACCATGCTCCATTGATTCTTGTTCCTAAGTGGTGTCACATGCATGTATCCACTTGCAAAGTCTGTCATCACCAGGCTGGCGATGGTTGAAACGTGACGGGCCTCCGTGTTCTCATTTGGTGTATCCAAAGCCAAAGCTGATGCAGGGAATGCTGGATCTTGTTGCGTCTCATTCAACACCCTTCGTCTTGAAATTCCAATACACCCACTTGAGCCAAAATTGCACCCACGTGAACCAAAATGGCAATCTTATAATCCTTCCAGGAGGTTAACCAGAATTTGGACTGTAAAGTTTCGAGTGCGGAGTGTAAAGTGTAAAGCGTAAAGTGTGAAATTTTGGAGTGCAGTGTGTGGTAGGGTGTAGATTGTAAGTGTAAGGTGAAAAGTGTAAAATGTGAAGTGTAAAACCTGAAGTGTGGAGTGTAAAGTGTGAAGTTTGGAGTGTAGCGTGGGGAATGTAGAGTGCAGAATGTAGACTGTAGAGTGTAAAGTGTGGAGTGTCATCACATGTCACAAAATTCCACATTCGCCACGCTGCGCCTGACACGTAAAATGACGGTGGAGGTCTCCAAGGTGCCGCGCCTGCCACGAAAATTGCAACTCAGCTAGGGTTTCATTTAGGGTTTCACTTGAGGTTTTCTTTTGGTTTCACGTGGGGTCTCTATTGGCTCTCATTTAAAGTTTCATTTAAGGGTTTCCCACGAAGATTTTTAGCAAGATTTCCAAACGTTCATGTGGGATCTGTTGGTGTTTCTTCGGGGTTGCATTTGTTTTTTTTTTGGGGGTTTTGTCTAGTTAACTTTGCATTTAAAGTTTCATTTCGGGTTGCTTTCGGGTTTCATTTAAAGTTTGTTTTGGCGCAGGGATTCTTTAAAGTTTCATTTGTTTCTTCCAGGGTTTTTTTGGGTTTTCATTTGCATTTCAGGTGGTGTTTTCCGAGGTTTCACGTCGGCGTTGATTTAGGAAGTCTTTGGGATTTCATTTGCGGTTCAGTTTGGTATAATTTACTAACTTTTTATGTAGGGTTTCTTCCAACGAATTCTCACGAGGATTTTCAATTCAAACGTTCATGCGGGTTTCGTGAGGGTTTCTTTGAAATTTCTTTGGGGTTTCATGTAGGGTGTCTTTAAAATTCCATGTAGGGTTTCTCTTTCAGGTTTCAGTTCGGATGTCATTTAGGGATTCATTCGAGTTTTCATTTAACTTTTGTTTAGGGTATCTTTAGGGTTTCATTTAAGGTTTCATTGAAGGGTGTTTATCACGATTTCCAAATGTTCATGTCGGTTTCGTCAGCGTTTCTGGAGAGTTTCACTGAGAGTTTCGTGTAAGGTTTTTGTAGGGTTTCATTTAGGTTTTCATTGATTTTTTTGTGGCAGCCTTTCCCTAGGCTTCCTAGGTACCTGTATAATAGGTAACCAGGCCTCAGTTCCTATCACGGTTCCTGTAGATAGCACGCAGTGAGATGTTCAATGGCTATCACTTCTCGTCCCGTTTTTCAATATTTTGAATAGTTCGTGTGGTTTTTCCTCATGTTTTGATACATGCCTTGCTTCCTCCAATATTCTATTTGTCTTGTCGACTAGGTGACGCAGGACGGTTCAGCATGATATTTGATGGGTTAAAGCTGCCACCGGATCAGGCATAATTTTGATTTAAACTTGACATTCTAGTTTAAATCCATGTTTGCTTCGACGCGTACTGTACATCTACGTTTCAACGGGTGTTGGATTCCTCTAGATTTCAGCAAGTAGTCGGAAAACTCCGGAAATGGCTTCTAGTTTCTGTGACGGTCCTTCGCAACTGCCTTTTTTTTTGGCGTAACGGCACACGTAAAAATTATCTTGCGGATGATGTTGCGTTCGGGGTGTGGGAAAAGGATTCCTCCTTTCCCCGTATGTACGGGCATAGATGTCAGAAAAGTTGCTGCGGTATGGAGGATGTTGCAATCAAGAGACTTAATTGTTAAGCGAAGATAGTGCCAAAAATAACGATATCCAGATATACAGAACAAAGAGACACAATGAACAAGTTCAGGCCCAAGTAAAACTGAAACATGCCAGCGGCTATCATATTTCCACTAGCATTGTTTACACAAACAACCACATTAACAAGTTCTTGCAGGTAGCACACGCGAAAGCAATACGCTCCCGCAGCCTTTCGTAGCCATGTCCGGCATTAAGCCTGTAATTGACACGCCGCAGTGATTGCTTTGCAAAAGTTCCTTTTTGAGGGCAAGGTGGATGACAACTCTGGCATGTTGAGACCTGACAAAAAATGTTGAGGTTAGCTTATTTATATTTGAGACCGTGTGCTCTGGTTTTTTTGGAGGATGCAACGCGATTGTTCCATTTCACTTCTTGAAGGGTTCATCAGTCATAACACAGCAAGAACCTGATAGATAAATACACGGATAACGGCTTAAGCTATGATTTGCTTTCGCACCCCCACTTGTTTTTAAACAAGTTATTTGTCAAAAGATGCCCATGATGGCTTCAGTTTTGAAGGTCATGAAACTATTGTTTGCTATTGTTTGCGCATGGACATAATTACATATCTTCGTACTTGTGGACCAGTAACCCCAAAAAAACTCGGTGACACCCAACATGGAATAGCCATTGAATGAAATTTGCATGCGCAAGCACATGTGCCAGCAACATTGTTCTGCAAAAAAACGCGAGTTCATGTGGCGTTAACCTTCACTCTGTCATATTTTGGACTGAAACATATTGAAAGTACGCAGGCAACATGTCATCTCACGGTTCCTGCCCCTTTCCTCACGGTTCCGGCCCCTTTCCTCACGGTTCCGGCTCTTTCCTCACGGTTCACTCACGGTTCCCCCCTCTGTAAGCGCGCTGTGATATTTTCTTATTCAAACCAATTCCAACGCCTCGCAAAGCAAGATTTGCATTTTACTTGTTCAAGATTTGCGTTTTTGTTCAAGAGTGTTTCGTTTTTGTTGGCATGTGTTTGTGTTCCTACAAACCAGGTTGCGCTTTGCGTGCCCACATGCTTGTGGGCGTGAGTGTTGCAGTTGCATAATCATTATCATTAGTTGTGCCTTTTTTGTTTTTAAGGGTTGCCTCCTCCGCCGCTGTGTTCTCAATAGTCCTCTCTATTGTTACATGTCGCAGTGGTAGAATTGCGTAATAAGTTACATCGCCTTTTTATGCAATTGTTCTTCGCTATGTAGCCACAGCGATTAAAGGCTCAATATTCATGTGGCCCATTCAGAACAACGGTATCCAGTTAACCTGGTTGCTACTGTTGTGCCGGTGGTTTTCGAAGGGTTTGCTTTTGCTGCTGAAAATCTCCCAGCCATGAAGTTTCTCAGCTGTTGTGCGGCGCGGCTGTTCTGCGAAAAGATTGCGTCCATGTGACATCATGCGTGTTGGGGAAAAGAAGAGGTCAAAAGTAAATGCGCTTCAAAACGGGCATGTCGAAACAATAAAGTAATCGTGGGTAATGAAGCATTAGCAGCCTCGCTGGAATGTACACGTATAGATGTTTATCGCAATCTGACGCCATACCTGGCAGGATTTTGTACGACGCATCGTGATCTTTTTTGCATGCACCCCGCAGTTGTCTACGTTCAGTATTGTTTGGCAATGATTTGTATGGTTTGCCTAATGTTTGGTTGCCTGCTACGGGACAGTATTCTTACTACGGGAAAGTACTTTGTGGATTCATGAACGCATGTGCGCCCAATTCACAAGCTTTGCCAACGTATGCCGTGCTGACTGCAGGTCAAACATGACTCTTTTAAAGCCTCGCGAAAAAACAATTATGCTACAAAGCAGTCGGTCACAATGGAGCTTCATTATTCACCAGGCAACATGGTTTTCACGGCGTAAACTTTTGAGTGTGACTACTAATAAGCTTACAATTATATATAAGGTAGCCAAAAATTGCAAGCTCTTGTATTCTTAGACAATGCGATCAACGAATGACGCAGGAAAATCAGGAAATGCTCTCAAACAATGCGCTCTTAGTATTTACACATGTACACACGCACACATCATTGATGCTTGGCTAGAATAGGGGCATCCTTTTGACAAGGAAACATATGTTTGAAAGATACATAGACCAAGAACCGCAGTGCATATCATGTCCCTTGATTCTTTGGAAGGCTAGTAGAAGGTGTCTAAGGTTGATTCTGGGACTGGTTCCTGGAACCAATCTTGGTTACCTGAAATGTTGGTAACCAGCCCGGTTCCGGATATACAGGTAACTGGAGGACTAGGGTTTCTTATCAGGATTTCTGACCTGGATTTTAAAAAATAATGTAAGTTTCTTTCGGTTTCCTGTAGGGGTTTCTTACCAGGAGTTCTTAGCAGGATTTCTTTAGGGTTTCCTTGGGCTTCGCCTAGGGTCTTTAGGGTTTAATTTAAGATACAAACAGTAGAGAATAAAACCAAAAAAACAATACAAAGAGGCAGTAAAAACAGGAAGCAGAGAAGCAGAGGAGCAGGACGTAGAGCAGCAAAAACGCATGACTGAAGAAAACAAAAGTAGAATAGTAGAAGTTGAAAGGCACAAAAGCAGAGAAGCAGGGAAAACAGAGGCGCAGAAAAAAAACAAAAACAGGTAAAGCCGAGAAACATGAAAAGCAGAGAAGCAGGGCAAAAAAAAACAGGAAAAACAACAAGCAGAAAAGCAAAGAAGCAGAGAAGCAGAAAAGCAGAGAAGCAGAAAAGCAGAGAAGTAGACAAGCACAGAAGCAGGAAAAGCAAAAGGTGGAAAAACAGAAAAGCAGGAAAGCATAGAACCAGGAACCCAAAACAAAACTCCAAAACCAGCCGCGAAAAAAAAAATACTTTACTTCGTGTGATCCCCACCATGACATTTATACATTTTTTAACTGGCAAATCTTCTGGCATTCTATCTGAAATATCTTCTGACATTCTATTTGTCATTCTATTTGGCATATCTTCTGGCATATGATCTGGCATATCTTCTGGCATTCTAACTGGCATATCTTCTGGCATATATCTTCTGGCATATCTTCTGGCATATATTCTGACATATCTTCTGGCATATATTCTGACATATCTTCTGGACATATCTTCTGGCATATCCTCTGGCATATCTTCTGGCATCTCATATCTTCTGGCATATCTTCTGGCATATTTTCTGGCATTCTTCTGGCAAATCTTCTGGCATTCTATCTGGCATTCTATCTGGCATATCTTCTGGCATATTATCTGGCATTCTATCTGGCATATCTTCTGGCATATATTCTGACATATCTTCTGGCATTCTATCTGGCATTCTATCTGGCATTCTATTTGGCATTCTATCTGGCATATCTTCTGGCATATCTTCTGACATTCTTTCTGACATTCTTTTTACTTTTTTCTGCGCATTCTTTGTCCCATATCTTCCTACATGAGGTCCGGCAGGGAACACTTGGCGTGGATACTCGCGGTTGAGGTCCGGCAGGGAACACTGGCACGGATGGTCGTGGTTGAGGTCCGGCAGGGAACACTGGGCGGGGATGGTCGTGCTTGAGGTCCGGCAGGGAACACTGGGCGTGGATGGTCGTGGTTGAGGTCCGGCAGCGAACACTGTGGATCGCGGGTCGCAGTTGAGCAAGGACGACGAGGACGACGAGGACGACAAGGATGACAAGGAGGACGAGGAGGAGGAGGACGAGGCAGGAGGAGGCGGAGGAGGCGGAGGAGGAGGAGGAGAAGGAGGAGGCAACTGACATAAAATCTAACAACCCTCACCTGGCAGGTGGGGAACAACCAACCATAAATAGCCTTCCCAAGAAATTTAATGAATATTATGGGGGTCAGGCAAGCAGATCCCGGGGGTCAAAAAAACAAGGTGGGAGGTCAAAAAAAACAAGGTGAGGGGTCAAAAAAACAAGGTCAGGGGGTCAAAACGGTTAAAAATTAAAAACAATACAAGAAACAAAATAATACAAAAAACATGTTAGGGGATTAAAAAACAGGTGGTCAAAAAACAAGGTGGGTGAGGGGTCGAAAAAACAGGGGGCCCATGTAACAAGTAAGAGCACTTGGCGCTTTGGCCGTGAGTTTGCCCACGCACGCAGCAGTGCATCGTCCGGTAACTGTTTGGCAAGGCAAAGGCAGCGACAAATTTCTTTTGGGCCATGTGTTCCAGGGAAAGCAAGAACAATGCTTCAAATTAGTCTTGCAATGTTTGGATAACCATAATTTTTTGAGCACAAGGGTACCAGTTGCCAGCAACCTCGTGTTGATCAGCCAGTACTTCTGCGGCATTGCCCGGAGAACTTTAAACCTGCGCTTGAAATTGAAAGGTCCATGGGCCTATGTTGGTGCCAGTGCTTCGTGATTTACGTGGATCTTGCTGCCTTATACAAGCGGTAAGAGTTGGAGGTCTTGTGCAACAAACCCTTGGGCAGCAGCAGTTTATCCAGCAACGTTAGCAACGGTGACGGCTTCTGATTGAACGAATTTCGGTGTTTCCCGTATGTTTGAACATAAATCAATAAGAACCAGTTGGACACCCTGAAGGCCTTTTCCAATACTTGGTGCAATAAATGGTGGGTTCAGGGGGAACTGGAAAGCTGAACCAGGAGGGTGCGGCTGGCATACTTTCGAGACCAGGCTAAACAATGTGCTACCTAATAGGTTCTACGCTCTTCCTGGTTATTTTGTTTTGTGGAACCCTAGCGTGGCTTGAACTTAAGGTAGTGGTAAAAAACAACAACAACATGTTTTTCATGTTATTATGTTTTCTTGGGTTCTGTTCCTGTGAAAGTAAATTGATTGGTTGGGATGTGGTGAGTAAATTCATGTCATATGTCCTATTTTGTTGCTGCATTGTTACTATCTGCAAGTAGCATTGTTGGATGGCATGTGGTGTCCAATGGGCATTCGTGGCTGGCATGTGATGTTTACGCATTGTTGGAACATTCTATGAACGTGAAATGTCTGTTTTTTGTTCAAAATATACATGTCTGCCACAAGATGTTCAACTGTTCAAGCAATGTGAATGTCTTTGCCCAAGGCGTGTCTCAATTAAATTCGCCACTAAATTTATGAGTATCAGTGGTTAAAACGAATAGCATCTAGTTCGGTTTGTGTGTGTCATTTGAATGTATGTGTCACAAGGCAAGTGGCCCGGGCCAGAGCAATGCTGAAACTGCTATTTAAAATTTAAAACGGGTGGAAATCCTATCCAAGTGATAACAACATGTATTTTCTATTCGTCATTTTGCATCCTGAGGGCACATATTTTCCAGGAAGGCATGAAGTTTGGATGTCCCACATGGGCAGTTTTGGAATTTTGAATTTGGAATTTCTCCTTTCACCGCAGGCTGCAATGTCTTCGTTCGAATTGGACCGCCTTTCGGTTTGCAAACATTTCATCCGGCATGCTGCCCGTTTTTCTGCCTGACATCCTTTCTGGCATTTAATTTGTTCTGGCACATATTGTAGCATATTAACTGGCATTCTATTTTTCCTTCAATCAAACATTTATTCTCGCATTGTATCTGACGTTTTCTGCCTTTCTATCTGCCATATTTTGTGACATCTTATCGGACTTTCCATCTGACAGTCCTATCTGACATTCTTTCGGGCTACCTGTCTGACACGTATTCTGACCTTCTGTGTGGCGTTCTACTTGAACATTTTGTCGTTCTATCCAGCACCGTTTCTGGCATTTTTTTGGCGTCCAACGCGTCCATTCTGAAATCCTATCTTGCATTTCTTTTGGAATGTGTTGGGGCCCGTGCGTGCCCACACTGATCTGGAGCTCGCTCCGGGCCAGTGCGTGCCGAGATTGCCTTGGAGCAGGTCTCGTTTCTGTGTGTGTGCTCAAATTGCTGTGGAGTTCGACACCATGTTTCACAGGTAAATTCGCAAGAAAAAGAAAGAGGAAGAGAAATGAAAAGTATAGGTAGAGGAGGTAGAGGAGGAAGAGGAAGAAAAGTAGGAAAAGGAGGAAGAGGAGGAAGAACAGGAAGAGGAGGAAAGGAGGAACAGGAGAAAGGGAAGCAAGAGGAGGAAGAGGAAGAGGAGAAAGAGGAAAAGGAGGAAGAGGAAGAGGAAGAGGCTGAAGAGTTGGAAGAAGAGGAAGAGGAGGAACAGGAGGAACAGGAGGAGGAAGAGGAAGAAGAAGAGGAGGAAGAGGAAGAGGAAGAGGGGGAAGAGGAGGAAGAGGAGTGAGAGAAAGAGGAGTGAGAGAAAGAGGAGTGAGAGAAAGAGGAGCAAGAGGAGCAAGAGGGGGAGCAAGAGGAGCAAGAGGAGCAAGAGGAGCAAGAGGAGCAAGAGGAGCAAGAGGAAAAGGAAGACAAAGAGAAAGAGAAAGAATACGAGAACGAGAAAGAGGAGCAAGAGGAAGTGGAAGAGGAAGAGAAAGAGGACGAGGAAGAGGAGCAGGAAGATGAAGGGAAGGAGGAAAGGGAAAAGGAAGAGAAAGAGGAAGAGAAAAAGAAATAGGAAGAGAAATAGGAAGAGGCAAAGGAGCAAGAAAGAGGAAGAGAAAGATGAAGAGAAAGATGAAGAGAAAGGGGAAGAGAACGAGGAAGAGCAAGAGAAAGAGGAAAAGAAGGAGGAAGAGACAGAGCAAGAGAAAGAGGAAGATAAAGAGGAAGAGAAAAAGGAAGAGGAGGAAGGAAAGTAAAGAAACAGGAAAGACAAAGGAAAAACACAGGAAATAAAAAGAAAGAAAAATTGGAACAAAGGACACAAAAAGGAACACACCAATTGAAAAACAATGAAGCACATACAGAATTAATTACATTCTTTGAATGATACCCACCGTTGAATATATTTTGAAAAATATGTCCGGCACGCCCCAGAGAAGGAAAGATGGCAAACTAGTCGTGTGTGTCCAGGTATGTGGCTGTAAGGTATGTGAAGTTTTGCTAAAATCTAGAGACCCTCACCTGGCAAGTGAGGAAAAAGAAAAACCAAAGGAAGGAAGGAAGGAGAGGGAAGGGAAGGGAAGGAAGAGGGAAAGGGAAGGGAAGGGAAGGGAAAGAAGGGAAGGGAAGGGAAGGGAAGGGAAGGGAAGGGAAGGGAAGGGAAGGGAAGGGAAGGGAAGGGAAGGAAGCAGGCAGCGTCTCTGATTCGGGAAGAAGAATGGCAAAGGAAAGAAAGAGGAAGGAAAGGAAGAAAGAGCCTCTCTGTGGTGTGGCGTTTCCTTTTTAAACACGTGGATTTCGCTAGGGAAATGTTAGGGGTATCGCTAACGTCGCCTCTTGCGTGTACGCAACTTTATCGAGAACTGCTGCAGATGTTGACATTATGCACGATTCTAGGTGTTGCTCTTGTGGGAGGCCTATCGCTACACAGTGTTGGGCGCGCTTTCCAGTCACCAGATAGGACTCTCTGTGGTCTGTCTATTGGAGTTTTGACGATGCCTCATATTTGTTACTTGCTTTCTTTTGTGAAAAACATGTTTTGGTATTGTGTATCTTTCTAGCTTGAGGGTTTTCAAATTTCAAACTTCACCTCACAAAGTGCGACATGCAACCAAACGCAGCTGAATAGATGAACAGAGTGGGTCATAACAGCAGCTTGATAATTGAGAACAACCTGTGTAAACAACCTTAACTTCAAGGTTCATATTAATGTGTGCACATGCATTTCCTTCGCGAATATGAACCGGGCGAACGCCAACGATGGGTCGTTTCAGGTGGGGTTCCTTTTCCTGGGGCTGGAATTCATGGGAGGAGGGTGACGCTAGATTTCTGTAGACCCATTATAGACCTCCATTTCTTAGTTGAGACACAGGATTTAACGATATTCAACGTAAGGTAACATAAGGAAACTTAAGTAAAGTGAACCTAATAAGAATTTGTTAAGATCGCATTCCAATTGGGGTACCGGTATAGCTAGCACACCAGATTATACGGAGTATGACAGGTCATTACACATACTACACGTTTCTTTCTCCTTATTGGTAGTGTGATGTACCGTGAGGGTCGGGGCCTCGCTTGTGACGACGTTTTTGGCTTCGCTGGCGATGTCGTTTTGTGCCTCGCTTGTGACGCCGCTTTGTCACATACTATGCTTTCACTTCTTGTATAATTATGACTACACTTCAAGTTCTTCTTCTGATCTAGTACTACGATTCAACTTCTTCGTTTGATCTATTATGTACCATGTATAACAACATATTCTTCTTCTTCTTCTTGTTATTCTTCTTCTTCCTCTGTATCATAGACTACATTTGCGCTCCTTCTTTGGATTAACTTCGTCTTCTGATCTATCATGAGGATCATGTGATTTAATACGCCATGAGCAATGTGCAGTGAACATTCGGGCGCAAGTGAACACAAACGTTCATACCATGCACCCCACCCCGACCCAACCCACCTCACCGGATGATCAATAATATACAGTGAAACTGCATGTGCAAGTGAGCACAAACTTTATTGCCACCCGGCCCCACCCCGCCCCACTAACAGCAGCCGGTGTCGTAAGTGAGTCCTTCAACTTTGTGGGTCGTGAGTTCCTGTTCATCCCAGTTTTTGTCGTCAATTTTGCCTCGACTTCTCGCGTCGTGCGAAGCTCGTTCTTCTTTTCGACTTTTTTTCGACTGTTTTCCGTTCAAATCATCGGGTTGAGATGCCTGGCGAAATTCGTTTCACCGCAGTCCGTTTCGAAGGACGCGAACAGGTTGAAACGCAACAGGTTGGTCGTCGCGTGAGCGAAACGTCAGCCGCACCGCAGGCCAAAACGACATGTCGATGTGCGCGTGGGAAAAAAAAGTCGGTTGGATTTCGTCTTTCGTGGCACGTGGCGCTTGGAATTCGTCCCGCACTTATCCTTAAACGCAACGTTTGTGAAACGATGCTTGCGAAGGTAATCATGATATTTATTGTGATATGTGATGGTTTCTCAATTTCTTGCCAACAGGCGGAGGCGCGACTGATCTGCGTTTTCGCGACAACTCAACATGCAACTGCAAGGTGGGTCATGAGTTTTGGGCATCGCAAAGCACCACTTCGAGACGCATCAGTCACCGCAACGAGAGTACTTCTCCGCCACGAGGCGATTTTGGGGCATCAGCCGACCATCACTTGGTGCTGCCATGTGCTGCCCCTTTTTGTTCCCGCTGCAGCATGGTACCAGTCTGTTGGTCTTTCAAAACTCCGTCGGCTCTGTACACCCGGTTCCCACGCAGGTAATCATGGGGAGGTCAAACTGGAATGGTCCTCGAGTTGTTGGCCAACATTTGTCACTTTGAGCTGCCAGAGGGAAGTAGCTCTGGTTATTTCATGGTTTATCTCGCCCATTTCCAATCTGAAGTCCGTGAGTATCAAACCATCGCCATCGCCAGTATGGGTCAATAGAAAAAAAGTCTATACAATGGTATACACCCCAAAAGTCCCATGGTAAAAGTGTAAAAGACATGTAAAAAACCCATGGTAAACAGCTATATCAGCTATGTTTTCATGGCTTTTTCCCCTTAACGATTGCAGTTTCGCTCATGTTCGTCGACCGGGGCTCAGTTACCCGCCTAGGCCGCCGGACTCAGATTCGGCGTCCAGCAGAGGGGAATTGGTTGTGTCAAGGTGCCGGATCCAGCAGAGGGGCATGCAGGTTTTGACGTTTTCTTTGGGAAGCCAACAGGCCAACAGGATCTTAACAAACATACACACTATACATACACAAACTACATATAGATGATATATGATGATATGATATGTGTCTGGCGTTAGCTTTACAGAACATACACACTATTTATATATGTCAAAGATTGGAAGGGAAACATCATCAAATGTTGATTTTTTGGACGTTGGATGTGAGTTCACAACAATTCATGGGATGTCCTGGAGTATGATAACTGATGTTCACATCAGAAACTCATGGACCTATGAATGGAAGTAGCTGGCTGTTTGTGCTGAGTTCACATGGAAAAAGGAAGGCTAAGTTCATTTCCCGTGGAGAATCTGAACATATCAGTATGACATGCATTTGGAATCAAGAAGCAAACAACGTTTTGTCCTTATTGTTTTAGTCGATCTACATGGTGACATTTGGATGCATAAGTTCGAAGAAAGGAACAGCGTGGCATATGAAACTCGGGGAGAGGTTTATAGAACAACTTGAGTCCCCAGCAAAAACTGGCTTTGGTGATATCCACGAAAAATATTACAGCAACTCAGCAATCCCTAAAAAAATCGAAAAGTGAAACCCCATTCAATTAGTGAAACATTACTTTTCGATCTTTTCCGGGGACGCTAGAAACTAAAGGCTTGCAACCAATATATCTGCATCATCCATGGCTTATCTTGACACAGCATCCCAAAACCAATGTCGACCGACGCAGCATGCCCAGCCAGCACGTCCAGTGTTGACAGAGCTTTGGTGCTATCAGTCCAAAACTCACTGCATCTTCCCTTTGAGTGGCCGCCAGTTGCTCATTCAGTCCCCCTAGTGTTGAGAAACGGGCCAACCATGTCGAAACTGATGATAAAGTAGATTGCCATTGTTCTTCCACGAACAATAGGTAGCCTAGTGAGGCTTTGAGTCATGTCTCTGGTTTGAAATGAAGTCTCAATTCTTCTCCTTCATGCACGAATTTCACCCTGGACAAAATGTTATCAAAGGAAACCATCAACTTTCAATCTGTCCATCCAATTCCATTTCTGGGTTGGTGTTTTTTAATTTCTGATTGGATCATCTTTGCGATTTCGATCGTTGAATCCCAACCATTTTGATCATACTCACTATCTTCCTTGGCGTTGGCGCACTGGTAGCCGCCCGTTGGGAAAATCCGAACTTTCTAGGAGGTCCACTTAGCTAGGCCTCAGCAAAAGAGCAGGTGTGGAAAATGGTGGCAGAGAAATATCAAAATTGCGGTGAAATTTGCTGGTAAATATATGTATATTAAATATATGTATATTAAACATATATATATATATACATATATATTGTAAAATACTCTACATGTTTGTGGGTAACAATGCTGGCAACATGTTGACCAAACCAACAAACTGTGTCTGGATGGGACCTCACATCAGGCACAACATGGGCTTTGTTTACCAAGAAATTAGGAGATTTATCTGGATTTGACAAACCGAACTGCCGTTTTCCCGGCAAACGGCAAATGGGACTGTAATCCATACAGATACTTCAGGGTATGGAGTCACAGTAACCATCAACACATGTCAGAACTGGGGTTCTGAGCCCTTAAGTATAACCCAAGTATATCAAATTCAGGATTTTTGAGCCAAGACAAACACTGAAAACGGGAGAGCTACAGTTTTTTTCTGGTCAAAACCTGGGAGCAGTGGAAAACCGTGTCGTCAGAACATCTCGTCTATGCTGTCACAGGTATAGAAAGAAGGTCTGCCAGATAGGTTATGCTTCTCCATTGAAGTACCCAATAGACTGGCTAAGACAAAAAATTGTCTAATCCCTATTCTGTAGAAATCTGACTATTAGGTAGATTTTTTTTTGTCTAAGACAACTTTTTTTTGTCTAAGACAAATTTTGAAAATTTGTCTTAGACAAAAAAAAAGTTGTCTTAGACAAAAAATATTTGTCTTAGACAATTTTTTTTGTCTTAGACAAATTGAAACTACATCAGATTTTTTTCAAACTGCCTCAAAACTGCCTCCAAAACTGCCTCCAAACTACCTTATCATTTTTCCATCATTTTGTGGAGGGTGTGCAAAAAGTAAGAGAAATAGTGAGGCAGTTTCCCCAAAAATCCCCAAAAAAGTGAGGAAGTTTCCCTTTAAAGCATGAGGTAGTTTGAAGGCAGTTTCACAAAACACACGAGGAAATTTCCAGGAAATTTCCTCGAAACTTCCTCGTGGAGGGTGGGCAAAAATCTGACTTAGACAAATTTTATTTGTCTAAGACTCGTGTCTTAGACAAATCTGTCGAGCGAAAATTTGTCTAAGACAAATTTTTAAAATTTGTCTATTAGACAAATTTTTGTCTTAGCCAGTCTATTGGGTATATATGCTGTAGATTCTGACGCTGCTTCAATCAGTCAGCATGGAATCTAGCATACAAATGATCGGCCAAGGCAAATGTTATAGGCCATTCATCCACTCTGAGACAAGCGCAAGTGTTTGCACCTTCCAAAAAATGCGGCCTATGCTCCCATCAAGCTGGGATCGCAACATGATGAAACACTCTCAACCCCATTGAGATTTCTGTCCCCACGAGGAAACTCGTCCACGAGTGGATACGTGAAAATCTACAACTTGAAGTGATGAATCCACTGATCCACTGGTCGGTTTTCAAACCAATCATCTACCGCTTGGTGGTTTCAACAATTAACTGCTGGAGCATGTTGCAGCGAAAAATAGCTCGAAGACATCTGGGTTTTTAGCTCCAATGCGTAGCAAGCACTGCTGTTTTGTTAAGGCAAGCAGGGCATCAACTTATTTTTATACCGTGGGTTGTACGAAACTAAGCTCGGGTGAACACCTATACTACTTCTGCACTCATTTGATGGACTGCAACAATGGCTTCTATGCCTAAATTCTTGGATGTATGCTCTAGTCTTTCAAGTGTCTTATTTTCTGTACACATACCCTGCGGAGAAATCACACATGGCAATGGAAAACCCACGGTGATTTTCAGTCCATTCAGTTTGGGGATTTACTCGCCACGTTTGACTACCGGAGGGTAAATGTTCCCGAAACAACGATTCCATGTTCAATCAGCCCCAGATCTGTCCACTGGAAACCCGGCAACCGAAAACGGCCGGGCTTCCGCACATTCTGATGCGGACACTGACCGAAACTCTGACTTGGCGATGTCCAGTTTGACCTGAAAACGGGGGGGAACCATCCGCAAGGATCAATCGTTGTTCTGGTGGAAAATGATGATCATCATTTGGGATTTAGGACCAGAAAAACCCAGCAACCAGAATGGTTTTGTTTTAGGTCATCCTCAAAAATCCAAAAAAATATCGTCATTTGTGCTGTCATAGCCACCGTATTATGATTCTTTATGGTGGTTTTTCGCCACCCCTCTGAAAAATGATGGAGTTCGTCAGTTGGGATCATGTTCTTCCCAACTGAATGGAAAGTCATCAAATTCCCTGGTTCCAAACCACCAACCAGTAGATATCTCTATACGTACTATATGGGGGTTTCCTAAGTCATGGGGCTACCCCCAAACAAACATGGACCAGTCGAGTATTGAAACCCAGTAGTTTGGGATTATCATCTGCAGACATGGATACATCATGTTGGATCAGCTTGGTATCTCTCCGCCGATCTTCCCAGTTTGACAGGCAGTACCGGGCGGACAAAACAAAACCCTTCGTCCAAGCTGTTGCCAGAACAGGGACGTCTGCGTGGCAAAATCAAAAGGAACGTGGACTATATAGTAGATATATCACATATCATATATCTATATTTAGCTGATGCTAGATCAGCATGTAAACTAACTTATAACTGGCAGGACACACATCCTATTCCATCCATGTATGGTATATTTCTATACCTTTTTACCGGTCCAAATTCGATCGTCACCGAAATGTAGCTGAAAGTAGCATACCTGGACAACATATTGCGGAGGTGAGGGGGTGTCTTCATGAAGTAAAACTACACGATACACATGAGCGAGGAATCCAGATTGAAACGTCCGTAAACCATGGTTAAGTGGTTAAATATACCAAATAATTACATCCAAATACTGTACATCCAAATACTATAAATCAAGATATAAAATCCAAAGGCTCCAAACTTGTTGAAACCAAATCTTCTTGGGCCACAACCATCGCCAAAAAAAAGGATCAGAGCACCCCATCCCCTTCCCCCTGGCGCACCTCGTTGCCGAACCTGAATCGGACTAGATCGCCCACGGCCACGTCCTGCACTGCTTCATGATTTGTGGCTTGGAACAAAAAGACAATTAGATCAGCATGAAACCAGCAGGTCACAGCGTGTTTTTTTTTGCCTTTTTTTTTCCGCCAGACATTCTCCAATTTTTATGGGGATATATATCCCAGGGTAATTGAATATCTGGTTGGTGGTTTCAACCCCTCTGAAAAATATTAGTCAGTTGAGATTCTCCCAATATATGGAAAAATCAAATTCATGTTCCAGTCACCACCAACCAGATATTGATAACCTTTCCCCCAACATGGCTTTGTGTAGTCCAACGCTTCTACCATGGCACTACCATGATAGTCGCAAGTCACGGCACCATCCGGTCATCCTGTGGATTCCCGTAGGTACCCTAGGTACCCTAAAATAGATGGCTAATGGATGTTTATCCCCCAAAATATGCCCGGTTTTGACCCATCGACCCTCGAAGATCTGGCTTCAATCCACAGCTCTGAAAGGCCCCCTGCTTCAATCCGAACCAGCCCAACTTAGCCTCTGGGAATTGAACATCGCAATGTAAAATGAAGCATTCAGTTCCATGATTTACTGATTGGTGGTTGAGCCACCCATCTGAAAAATATGAAAGTCAGTTGGTATGATGACATTCGCAATAAATATGGAAAGTCATAAAAGTCATGCTCCAAACGACCAACCAGTTTACCTAAATTTTGCACAAGGTCATACTCCATAGTGATCTTTCCCAGTACCAGACCCTGTCCCATGGTGAGACCATCACCATTGCCCCAACGCAGCCACAGTCCATTGGCACCGGATTGCCATTGCGATCCAGATCATCGTCTCCTACCGCCACAACCTACCGCGCGAGGCGAGCAAAGTTGGTTCTTTTCGGCACTCAGGATGGGACGTCAACCCGAAAAGGTGTGTTGTAGCACTGCTTTGAACACATTTTCGGAATACCAGATGAGACTTGGATGGGTTGATGTGGAGAAAACCATCCAAGTCAAGTTCGATGTTCCAGGAAAGTGGAGATATCCCATGACTGGCGTGCTCAGTGATCAGCTGGTTTATGTCCATCTAGCTATGGTTATTTCATCATTCACCATAAAAATCCAACGGTTAATCTAGTCATATTATGTTGTATTTACCAACTTAGCTACCGAACTGGGTCACCACCATATCAGATGGCTAATCGTGACTGTTTACCCAGTTACCAGGTGCAAGATTCTTAACCTTTGCACCACGAAAAACGACTCATGGTGTGCCAATGGATGTCCATGCAGCGGCCCTAGCGCGTGTTGATAAGCATGGAAAGGTGTACTGATTGGTGGTATACCTACCCCTCTGAAAAATATGAGTTCGTCAGTTGGGATGGTTATTCCCAATATATATATATATATATATGGAAAGTCATAAAATACATGTTCCAGTCACCACCAACCAGTGTATGTATGTCAGTCAACTGACCCATCCCTTGGGCAAATGTTCAAAACTGTCCAGTCGATATTTGCTTCCAGGCTTTGGACTGTGCATGCCCGGACTTTGGACCCAAACCCTCTATATTTTGACTCTGCATGAGTCAAAACCCTGGTAATCTCTTCAACATCCAAAAAGTACGTGGAACCGGGCAAATAGGATGTGAACAACTGCCATTCTGGGAATATTTAGCTTCGACCGAAGCCAAAGTGGAAGCAACACCAAGTCTTCCAAAAGTTGTTCCCTCCGAAGTGGATCGGCAATCATCCATCTTCCAAGGATTCCAATGTTGCACCAACAATGAGGTGTCCGTGCTACTTACAATTTGTGGCTCAATCACAGTAAACTTGTTGTCGTCCCCAGTTCCAGGTCAAAGCACATTGAAACATAGATCTGGGATGGTGACTCATCATCCAAATCATTCTTCATGTATGGTATTTGCACTCACATTTACTTCAAAAAAACATGCACATGATTGCACATCAATGTATGCAGTATGTAACCTAAACATACATGGATATGTGTCAAAATTGAGGTACAAGTGGACTTACTATTGGAACATCGGACAAATATCAGGAGTTTGAACAATCTGTTTTGGTTAATTAATTTAACCCATATCCAATTCAAAGCCTCATTTTGGATGCTTAAATTGGGGATGTTCTAGGTGATGTATCCTCCATAGTTTCCATTCCAACTTTTCTGCATCTTTTTTGGGGTTACTAAAGTTGGAGATAAAAACTATGGAAACTACGGAAACCATGGAAAGTTGGTTTACTATTAGTAAATCCCCATCAATTTGATGCTTTACAAGCCAGAATCTCACAGGTGCTAATTGAAGCAGTGAGATGTCGGCTGTGGAGGACCTCTCCCACCGTGGTATCAGGCTTTGCGGCTCCCTGGGCCGGCATGAAACCAATAAGCATAGGAAGTAAAGCATGAAACATGAGTAGATCACCAATGAACAATTGACAATGGAAACTTGCTTGCCCTGCCGGATTTTCAGACAAACCCAAGTGTACTGAATCAACATCATCTATACTAGAGTGTATACCATCTTTAGTGCTGGTAGATTTCTTACTGCAAAACTTGGTGAATTTTGATGCAACTGTGCAACTGTGCAACTGGACCGAGTTCATGTTTGTTAATGGATTATAATTATAGTAACTATGTTGAAGGACATGACATGACTAATAATGACCAGAAGGGATTGAACCCATACAAGATGGGAATAGAAAGATATCCTGGCAGTGTTCAAAGGTTTGCTCGCTACTGATGTTCCATAATGTTCCATCTATTGAGGAATGCTGGGGAGGGGATAATGTGAAATAATGTTTGCGTGACTTTCCTTCCCCAGTGCTACCGTTCAACAAATGAGGTTAAAAGTCGAACCCAAAAACCTGCGGTCGACAGGGAACTCCCACCAGAAACGCATGTCTGAAATAGCACCATATGTGCCATGGTCAAAACAAAGTATATGGCTTATGGTCATCCATGGGAATCGAAATTTCATCAATGGTATATCCAACTTATATCCATTGTGTTAATTTCCAATTATGGAATTCATCATATGTCACCAAAGTATATGGCTTATATCCAATTTTATCCCATACGGTGTATGTTTTATCCAATTTTATCCCTTTGAAGTTGATGGGAAAGACACTCCAAGATGGGCAAGATAAATCCCCATAAGATCAGTAATATCCCGATGAAAGCACGATTTTTGACGCTTAAATTCCAAGAAGTCCCAAGTATCATGAGGTATAGGCAAACGCTAGCTGATGCTAGCTGCTTGGCTTCCAAGTAATTGGGAATATGGAGACTCATAGCTTGGAACCACTCCCTCACCACTCGATAGCCAATATATTCAGGGGAAATTCGAAAAAAATGAAACAATCGTTGACCAAAAAATAGTTCGGCAATTTACCCTCTGGTAAACTAACATAACTATGGAAAGTCACCATTTTTCATGGGACATTTCCCTTTTTCTATGGCCATTTTGTTATGTTAGTCATTACCAGAGGGTACAAGGTGGTGCCCCCCAGTGATGTTTGTTGGTTTATAAACCCCATGAATACTATAGTTATTTGCGTACCATAAACCATAGTTATTGGAGTTATGTTCACCAACTTAGCTAACATAAATCAGTGATAAATCCCATTAAATCCACATTTTCCCATGGTTTCCTATAAATATATCCACCTTGTAGCCATGGTTTTACCCCAATCCGATCCCCATTCCAGGCACCGGATCCGGCACCTTGGACAACAAGATGCCGCCTTGGGATTCCTGTGGCGTTAGCGCCATGGTTAGCCAACTGGTTTGCTTCACTAGGTTTTTTCCCCAAACATAAGTAGCTAAGTAGATATATAATGGATATATATGGCATAAGCATGAATAGCTGCAACAAGATACGCAATTCACTAACTCCATGGCCCGTCTAAGTATATAGATAATCGAATCCATCCTTCCAAGCAGGCGTGAACCATTTAAATATGTGGAACCATCGGATACCACCGGTGGACTCGGTCAATCCCCTACGCCATGGGATGGAAACCAAACATTGCTATTTCCAAAGAAGTTGCTGATCCTGCTGTTGGATTGCAGGGGACACACGGACCCCCAAAAAAAGGATGGATAATAACCAACAGTATGTCTTTTCCTTGACATAAATCTTTGCCCATACCCATATTATGCTGAATGTGAGTATTCATAATCCTCGTATTCGTAGTGTTCATAACGCCATGTTGTTGTTGGTCCTCATCGTCTCTACGATTTCATAATACTATATATTATATATTATACTCTGATTTGGCTATGGCTCAAAATGGGCCCTCATACTGGGTGTTCTTTTAGCATTGTAATTGACATATAAACCATATTCAGCCTTCCATTTTTGGACCCAAGAAATGTGACCGATACTGGCAAGTCCGACAAGTCCCTAATTTTGGATGGATAAATCATGTTAAATCCGCTATCAACCTGACCTTTGACCGGTTCAAAACGTGGGACGAAACAGCGCCCTGTGCGTTTTCTGAGAGACGCTCCTTCTCCTCCTCAAGCAGTTTCAAGAGAACCTGAGGATGATGGAGCTCCGGCGTTTTGGGTGTCGGTTCCCTTGGCATTAATAAAACAACTCCTCACATGGGCCAAGGTTAGGCCGGAATAAAGATCCAACAATCATGGGCAAATCAAGTCCCTACCAATCCCTTTTTATTTTGCATTTGTAGTATCATCCAGCTTATGATTGGTGCCTGAACTACGGTGGTCATGCAGCAAGCAACTAGAGTCGGCTCGACATAACGACAAGCTTGATTTTGAGTTTCTTATCTCTTGCTGATTCGATGAAAATAGCTCTGCAGTCTAATCACAAAAGATATTAACAGGCAAACACACAGCTTGCATTATTGGGATCCCCTTCAACAAATAGAATGTGAATCACACAAAACATATCATAGATGAATCATAGCGTAGTCCCTAAATAATCCATCTTTCTTGGGACTCTCGCCAGGCAAGTCCCGAGTAGAAGGTGACATGTCAGCTTTTTTCAGCGCCATTTAAGCTATTGATCTTTGGGATATCAGATGCACCCATGAACCCATGACAAATCTCATAATATCTCATGCCCCATGAAAAGTGGCGCTTAAAAATCAAGGGAGTTATTCCACAGTCCCAACAACATTATCAACATGTACCCTCTAGTAATTTAACAAAGCCATGGAAAATGGCCCATTTATAGATGGTTTACCTATTAAAAATGGTGATTTTCCATGGCCATGTTAAATAACCAGATGGTATTTTCTTTGGGCCTCTATGAGGATTCGAACGCTGAAGAATTCAGACTCACTGCCAGCCGCGCAAAAAATCGCACCTTCCCCCTGGGCATCTTGATGTTCTCCAATGTAGGCTGGACAGAGGACATGTGCGATGAAGTCATCTCTGGTCTTAGGGGGAACTTTCTTTTCAAAATCATGGTCAGACGATATATATATATATATATATCTGAAAGAATGAAACGAACCTAGAAAATCCATGAACATCCATCATGATTGTATTTTATGTATGTTTGCACACGAAGGGAATGGTCATGTTCATGTGGTGATTTACGAAGGGAATTCTGTTGGTGCTGGAACCCTTGGACAATGGACAGCAGGACAGCACCATTCGTTTTGCTAGCCATCTCTGGAGACATTAGATATCAGTTTCAACGGAAAACACATCTATAACTACGCATGAGACAAAATTGCTAAATTGGGGACCCCAATAAGTGGATGGCTAATACTAAAAATAGACTTATATGCGGTCCTCCAGGTCTTACATTTTGACATATGTTGACCCATACCCAAATAGAATCACCATGGTATACGTATAATGACTTATAATGTGGTTAAAACAATGCCATACACCATCCCCCAGTCATCACTAGTTTTATAGGTGGTATGGCTGCCATTCCCAGGAAAATAGGTGGTAAAAATATGTAAAAATGGTATATTGTTTTAACCACATTACATGGTACTTGCCAAGTAGGATTACCAGTCACCAATCTTGTAGTGCTATGAAGTGATCAGTTGGGTGAGCGCCCGCATACTCCATCATTTAATAGCAAGGATAAAGCCAGAGAATCCGACATTCAAGACGTAGTCAATGTCAACCCTGCGTGAATGATGGTTAATGAACCATAAAAACTCAACTGATGAACTGGAAGGATATCATTCATGTATCAGGTTAAAACATAGTAAAACAATTTTTGGGGTAGCCTCTAATCAATCAACCATTTGTCGCCGGGGACTGCCTCATCACCAGTGTAGCTCAGCAGTACATCATCATCCCTGACCTCGACATGAAGATGATCGATGACAAAGGAATGTCACACCCCGGATGACTATGGATTAATATGGATAAATGTGAAAGAATAGCGATTCCTTAGATTCTTATTGATTCATATTGTAGTATTGAGTATGATCCCTCGGCTCTTGAAAATTGGAGGGGACCATTTTGCGGGCAGAATTGGACACATAGTTCAATCGTTTCTTGGGCTAGACACACATAAATCAATCAATCGACCCAGAGTCGAGGCTGATTAATCCAGGGTTGACAATCTAGTGACTCAGTGGAAGACTGAAGAAAACTCAAGATTGAATTTTTCCTCTCGGCACACCGGGGCTAGGCTGGGTCGCGCAACTTTAGCTAAAAAAACAAGAATGAAATGAAGATGCGTGCTATCCCATACCACATGCTTGGCAGAGCCCTTTTTTTCTCCATGGAGTCCGACGTCGATGTTCCAATTAGAACATCGTGTCCGATACCAAAAAGACATCAGAAATGATTAGAATATCTCAAAACTGTTACTGGAATGATGTCATTCGATGTTTTCGCAGTAACTGTATTTGAATGGATTTGAATATCTCCTACACATCCCATAGTTCTTCGCTGTACTTGCTATGACATTGCGTGGTATCAGTTAGAACATTGCGAAAAAAGGAAGCCGACTACCCAGTCGGCAGTGACGGTGAGATTTTCGCATGGCAATGGAAGCACCAGAAATCCCAAATTCTGGGAGTCAAACATCTAAAGTACCCTCTGGTAAATTAACATAACTATGGAAAATCACCTTTTTTTATGGGTAAATCAACTATAAATTGCAATTTTAAATAGCTATGTCAAATTACCAGAGGGTACACATTTTTTTTGTTTTGAGTGCCGTTTTCCATACGACGTCGTCTACAATGGAAGATGTTGAGGCATAGAGATGATCAAAGGGCCCTCAAAGGGCACTCAAATTCAATCAAAGGAATGTCTCAAAACCTCGCAACATCTCGCAACACTTTCTGTATACCCTCCAGTCGTAGCCATTCTAATAGGCAACATGATGATAAGCCATTGGATTTGAAGGTAGAAACTGGCTTTGCACAGGTGAGAAAGAGGAGCTACTGCCATTTGTTCAGCTCTTTAGCGATCCGTTGGCAGCAATTGGCTTACATATACATCCCATATCCATGAAACATTCAGTTGTTGTTGGGGAAACACATCGGAATTTCGACATGTTCGACGTTTCTCAGCTCTCCACCAACACATGGTCTTCATCGTTGTAAATGACCTGGGACTCTGGTGCTGGGAGCTATGGGATCTATCCGCCAAAATACAAACATGATGGAAGCATGGACTTTTTATCAGCTCAACGTAGTAACATAGGGAATCTTGAACTGGTTCAAAGCATTTCAAAGCTCTGCATGTCTTTGGCACATCGTTCTTCACAACTTCTTTCCGTTACCAGAATTTGCCGTCGCGCTTCGAACTCCCAGAGTTCAGTGCAGCTTCGATGGGCCGGACATTTTTGAACATACTCATGTTGACTGCCCAACACCTCAAATACCTCAAAGCCTGCCTGAAAAATCATTCACCAACCAAAAAATCGCCCCCCTTCCGTTTCACCATCATGCACTGTGTCCTCCACGCTTCCTGTATGGACGACGTTTCTGAGGTCAAGGACCTCTTCAACCCCGTACTTGCCATGTAAGATCTTCATCCCAGCCTGCAGGTGCCAAAAATTACACCAACATGACCAGAAAAAACAGGCTTATTGTAATGATTGATTCCCTCCTAAGTTACTTGAACGAACTTTGAGTGGCCTAGGTGATAAAATTCATATAATCCATTGGTTTGCCTGGGAAGTCATCTAGAAGTTTTGTGTTTTTTTTCCATATCCATATTATGTACTTTACTGGAGAATACTCAAGAAAGTCTCAAGAAAATGATTTTTTTTTAAATGAAACATGGGCAACATCTATGTGCTGAGGGGTGTGGTTTCAAACCACCCACCCTGTGAGGAAAGCTGACCCACAGTCCCACCACTTCACCTGCGCCCAAACGGGGACTTGCACGCCGTTCTCCTGGTATTTTCCGAAGCATTAAGGACCGCGCCCCAAAAGCACCAATCACTGGTTGACCGAACAGAGACTGATGAAAAATACTGAGACCAAAAACACTTGTGACCTCAGGACTCAAGACTCATGTACATGGAAGATCATGATATCATGGAAGTCTCATTTTTGAGCTGAACATGTGGATTTCCTTTTGGACTGACACTGTTTCAACTCATGTTGAGCTGTGATGGGGAGTTTTGCAAGCCACTTCGGAAATCCCCCTCGCAGCCAGTCCAAGAGCGGGACGCATTCGAAACTTTTGGACTCATCATGGCTCATCCCATTCACAATTGAACAACATACCCTCCAGCAATCAAACGTGGCAATGGGATATCATGGACTATATATATATAACGGGCAAACATCATATCACTATTTATGATGTCATGATACTCCCATATAACTCCCATTTAATGATGTATACATATGTTACAATCATGATATTCCCATATATATATATATAATTCTCATATAATGAACCATAACTGGTTGGTGGTTTTAACCATCTTGAAAAATATTAGTCAATGGGAAGAATTTTCCCATATATTATGGAAAAATGTTTGAAACCTCCAACTAGATAATGGACATCTCGTGGTCGAACTAAAATGAACAACCATCTCAAGGGCTCCTTCACTGAGCCAGGGCCGACGGCCACCACTTCGCCCTCACTGGGTTTCTCCTGGCTGGAGCGGTTTAATAAAAACCTTCAGATCTGCTGCAAAACTTCAAGAAGATCTGGCTTTGTGGGAGATAACTGAGATAACTATATCTATAATTATCTAGAAAAATCTATGCTTTCAGTTACCATATTCTTTCCCAACTTTCAGCAAGAAAAGAACACTACCCATCCACGCTTGACCCAATGCATAGGTAACCCTAAATAATGGCAGTTCAACCAACAAACCGGGTGAGATAGCGGGGATGTCATGGAATGTAATTGACCAGTCGACTCTGATATTTGGGTCCGGATATGCGGTATACCCATGTATACTCCAGAATTGGTGAAATTGAGTTTTGACACTCGGATTGGGTGTACTGTTCGGACAAAATGGATCTGTGGAGTGTTGCTGACTAAGCAGAAAGGACATGCCGAACACACCCGTTCTTTATGGCTAGAACTTTGCTCAATGTCAATACCATGTGCCTAAACATGTAAAATATCTCCGGTCAGCGCCCTCAACATGAATAGATCCGATACTTTTAACTAGGCGTTGCTGGGGCGGTTTTCCAGGGTTTTCCGGAAGGGAAGGGAACGGAAGGGATTCTAAATCCAGGTCATAGATATCACACCAATCTCCCTACCCGAAACCGGTCCGAAGAAGTGGGGAGCAGCAGTCCGCTCTTGGTGCTGGTGACAGCCTCCTGTCGCAAAAGCTACCCAACAACGCTCAAGATATGCCTGCAAAACACAACATGTTCCTTTAGGGGATCTTTAGCCATGTATGGCTTTTATATATATATATATACACATATATATATATATTTATTTATTTATGCGGAGTTGAAGTGAAATTGTAATTTTAAGTCTGCCTTAACAAACAAATTAAGTGTAACACCCATAGTAGAATCATGGGAATATATGATCAAGGAAACCAGGCGGCACATTAATTATGGTGGTTTTCAAAAAAATATTATCGTTGAGAAACCGACCCAACAAATGAGACGATTCACATTCAGCAGAGAGGCATTGGTATGGGTCAAACATTTGGAACCCTTGGGATTTAGGACCGGTCAGTTTTTGGTTGTGAGTGGTGAGTGGTTTTGTGACTTGTGCATTCAACCATCTATTTTTGCGAATTTGGGAATACCCATAAAAGGTGACCACAGATTTTAGTCTTATTTTTACCAGTTTTCCTGCGCACTTGGAGGGTCTGCCCAATTTCTACAGCTTCTTGGTGGACACGATCCGCACCCAACGGAAAGCGACGAAATGGAGGTCATCATGGACAAAAAACAGCATATCGACATGGACTCATTAATGGGATACCCTCTGGTAAACTAACAGTTTGCTATGGAAAACCACCATTTTTAATAGATTTTAATAGGTAAATCAACTATAAATGGCCATTTTCAATAGCTATGTTTGTTTACCAGAGGGTATCTTTTAAACATGAGATTACTGAAACATCATCGATTCATGGTGGATTTGCCAGTGTTTTTTTTCACCCAAAAAAAACTGAGTTTTCAGCCCAAGATATCATAGTGGACACATCATACCAATCCATTTTGAAAACAGGTGGTTGATTAAACCTACGGTTAAGAATATCTTATGATTTTAGCTATATATCATATATCCCGTTTAGTAAACCAACATTTTGTCATCTATAGATATCCCTTATTAATCCATTCCGAAAAAAAACGGATTATTTTCCCATCTATAGATATGACAAATACATATCATGAGATGTTGTAAAGATTAAACAAAAATATTTCCCATTACCCTTTGGTAATTTAACATAACTATTGAAACTGGCCCATAGAAATAGTTGATTTTCCCATTAAAAGTTGTGATTTTCCATAGCAAACTGTTAGTTTACAAGAGGGTAAATCCCATTAAATGTCATTAGATCCCATTAAACCGCCATAAATTCCCATGAAATCCCATACCATCACCATTTTTAGTGGGTAAATCGCACCATCAGACTCTCACTTCCCGAGACCAGGACGGGGATTTCCCATCGCTCGGCCCGCCACACGGTCCTTGGACTTGACCAAAACATAGTCGTAGAGCGGCTGCAGGTCACCCTTCACCTCGCGCGTTTGCGCGCGTTTGCAGTTGGAAGGTCACCAAAGTGGTACGAGTAGGTAGGTTGGAGATATATCCATATATATATATATGGAGATACATTTATATCTATAATATATATATGGATGTATATATATATATATGCATATATCCATATAGATGGAGACATCAAAAAACAATTGCTTAAATTTTATATTATTAAAGCTGTGATAGATGGAGAATGTCAAACACTAGATATTGATAGATAGAGACACCAGACAGAACAGTTTGATCATGTTTGATCCATCAGGCCCTCACCTGGCTATCCAAAGTATGGCAACAACAATGATATATATATATATATACATATGTAAACAAACAAAAACATATGCTCTTCACTTAAGATAAGCATCCCAACTGTTTCTGGTGTTGAACATTCAATCAACATATGGAGGTGTCCTAAAATCTGGGTACCCCCAAATCATCCACTTTCACAGGGTTGTCCATTATAAACCATCCATTTTTGGGGATTCCCCATTAATCATCATTAATAGCCATGACTAATCATCATTAATTACCATTATTCATCATTATTAATCATGGTTAATCATGGTTCAACCATTTATTAACCGTTAATCATCATCATTAATCATCATTTCACCATAAATAGTTGGTACAAACCATTCCCAAATGCGTGGCATGAACCATATATACCATCATTTGTGGAACCCCCATGTCTGATCTATCGATCTATCCAACCATCCACCCATCGACCTCAGCACCTTTGGCTCTCATCGCCAAGCGGGCCATGTGGCCTAGTCAAGGCCGGTGGGTTGCCACCTCACTTATCCCACTTCAGGGATATAAATGCGAGAAACATATTGATAATATCTCTATATATATATATATACACATACATATATATATACGTTGATAATATATGATAATAAATGATAATAAATGATAATATATGATAATATATGATAATATATGATAATATATGATAATAAATGATAATATATGATAATATATGATAATATGTGATACTATATGATAATAAATGATAATATATGAACATATATGAAAATATATGATAATATATGATAATAAATGATAATATATGATAATATATGATAATAAATGATAATATATGATAATATATGATAATATGTGATACTATATGATAATAAATGATAATATATAATAACCTATAAGAACATATAATAACATCTGACACAATCTAAGAACATATGATACCATATGATACTAAATGATAATAAACGAACACATATTATAGTACATGATAATATCTGAGAACATATGATACCATATGATAATATATGGCAACATAAGATAACATATGACAACATACGATAATATATCATAGTATATGAGAAGATATGATAATATATGATACCGTATGAGAATATATGATAATATGTGAGAAATACGATAACATATGATAATATCTAAGAACATATGATACCATATGATAATGTATGAGAACATATGATAACGTATGATAACATATGATAATATGATAAAATGATAATATATGTATATGATAACATATGATACCATATGATTATATATGAGAACATATGGACATATATAAGAACATATGATAACGCTTAAAAATAAATGATCATGTAAGCTATACTGACCAATTCGGGACAGATATACTGATCAACTGGGGACGGAGTATGATCGAATTCCTCTAATGTGACAATTGTGGGAAAAACAATGCCATAAACTATCCCACAGTCATCACCATTTTTCTAGATGGTATGGTTACCATTCCCAAATGGCTTGTTTATTATTGCTTTACCAACATTAACATTACTATTTTTGATCCATGTTGTGGCCTTTGAACCTATTCTTTTTGCCGACATGCCCAAGCTCAGCTCCGGTCACATGGTCACATCATCCCAGCACCTCTGCATGGTACGTCAGGATGGACGAAAGCTCTCAAGCTGAATGCCAGCAGAAGACCTGGAGATTTCAGCGCTACCAGTCTGGATCCAACAGGGAGGCAACCATCCCGAATCCATGGGTTCCAACAAAAGAGGATTACCATACCTGGTAGCGAACCCAAGGAATCCAAAGGGCCGGCATAGACTGCATTGGGTCATGCTGCAAACCATGCCAGTGGAATAAGGCAGGGACCTTCCAGGATTGATAACAACTTCATCAGAAGGGAAATGACCCATGTATATACCAGATGACACCAGTACCCGGCAGAACAAAAAGCATCTTTTTGTTTTGATGAGATCCTTTGTTCCTCACAATTCTGGCGAATTCAGACTGAAACAGTTGACCAACCGTAAAATAGTCACAAAGTCGTGACCACCCTAGCGCCCAAATCTTTGCACTGCAGGGTTGTTGGATATATATATATAGCCCTGTGAACTCTCAAGTTCCCCAAGACAGGGCGAGGTAGCACGGCCGAGGGGCCATGGTGGCACGGCAGGCTAATGTATGACAGGACCTGCCCGACAGAAAGCAGATGATGCCGTGCGAGAAGCCTGCTACCGCCGTTCAAAAGGCAAACCTAAAGCACAGAGGAAACATCCAATTGCCAAACCCTGCAACCCAGATGTGGGGTGCCCTAGTCATGCTGATGATAAGCCACATCCTCAGTTGCCGCCACCCTCCACCTTTGATTCCTTGCCAATGTGGCGAGTGGGAACATACAATGCCATGTCTATGGTCCGGATGGGCCGCTGGGATGTGCTGTCGCGAGAAATGCAAACAGTGGATGTTGTGGGAGTCCAAGGGTTGTGTAGCCGGGCAGAGCAAGACTTTCCATGCAGCTACTTCCGGAGTTCGCAGCATCATGTTTTTCAGTGGGGGTACGGAAGCGGCGTGTTTTCCAACAAATCATGTGGGGTGGCACTCATGCTCAAACACCAGAAGTTTCGTTTGCATCACATCAGACAAATTTATTCGCCTCCAGACTGCTTGGCAGGTCGCGCCGGCGCCTTGCGCCTCAAGGGCGCGCGTGCAGATTTTTTGCTGGTTGTGGGATATGTGCCAGTGGAGCCCAGCAATCAAGCGCAACGGCGTGGAGTCCATGCATTGTTTTCCTGGCTGGATCGCCTCTTGTCGGATGCTCCAGTGCGGACAGTTCCTGTTCTGTTACTGGATGCCAACGGCCGGACAGGGCTACACAGAGCAGGCCCAGGGCCGTGGCAAGTACTGCCAGGCAATGATGCTGCGGTGGGTGCATGGGGTGCCGAGGTGGAAAACTACAACGGCTCCAAGCTACACGAGTTCATGTTGCAACATCATTTGGCAGCAACCAACACTCACGACAGGCACGGATGTGGCAAAACGTTTCATGGCGCCCACCATGCCTCTCGTATTGACTATGTCTTGGTTCCTGCTGGTCTCTTGCCACATGTCTGCAAAGTTCGAGTTTGGTATCGGAGTGCCTTTCGCCTGCAGCTGGTTGACAGCCCTGCACTCCGGGACCATTGCCCAGTGGTTGCTGACTTTCGGTACGAGATCCACTTTGATCACAAAGTTTCGGAGCAAAGATGGGACTTTTCGAAGTTGGCCGCAGCCATCCAAGGCTCTGATTGCAAAACGCAATTCCTTCAAGAAGCCGAACGTGGGTTGCAGCAGGTTCAACTCCAGCAAAATGGAACAGCTCCACACACTGTGGCTGCTGCCTGGCGACAGCTCAACAATGTGGTGTGCTCAACAGCGCAGAAGCACTTTCAGCTTGCGCCGCCTGGCCGCGCTCGCAAACCAGCTGATACAGTTCACGCTGCTGAACAGGCATTGGCGGCCAGACTGCGCTACCGAGATGCAGTGCAGAGCTCGCAACATTCCCCAAGAGACCTTCTGCCACAGCGTTTTTACTGGCGTGTGTGGATGGCCCATGTGCGTTTTGTGCAATTGCAACGGCAAGCAAAACGGCTCTGCCGCCGGGACAAAAGAGCACGTCGCTCTGAGTTGGTGGAACAACTGGCGTCTGCGGCTCGCCGGAGCGATTTGGCTCTGCAATGGAAATTGGCTTACCAGCTGGCTGGGGGCAGCCACGGGCCCAAAAAGCGGCGCTACAACATGCCGCAGAGGTTCCGCCCTACAGCTTCTGAATGGGTGGAAGAGTTGGTGCAATCCGGCCCTGCAGGTGGTTGTTCAGCTCGCACACTCAACGCATTTTCCACAAGCGAAGTGGTTTCTGGACTGGATGTGGGCACAGCCACCTTGGGTTCTTTTGCTGATTACAATGGCTCACCAATGTCCATCCCTCCGGTGCAAGTTGAGGTCCATGCTGAAACTTTGGCCAACGAAGATTTTGCGGGTCTTTGCGCAAGTGTTCGCAGCCTGCGGCGTGGCCGCTCGGTGCCGGAGTGGAGTGCTCCTGCGGAAGTTTGGCGACTCCTTCTATTTCCTGCAGAGCATCTCTCCCAGGGGCACACTTTGCCTCCTGGCACGCATGGCAGTTGTGAAGGGTTGCTGCGCACCTTGCTCTATTTGGCGCGACGCAATCAAGAAGTGCCTTGGCTATGGAATCTTTTCTTCACCAGTTGAGCTTGACAAGTCGAATGGGAAACGCGGGTGTGCAGGCAAGCGCCTCATTCACAAGCTGGATCCGATTGGGAAGAGTTTTTTTCACATGCTCTGGACTCGGCAAGGCGATGTTGCCAGACACTATGCATGCGGCTTTTTGCGCCACAGACGCAGGGAGCAGGCAATACTGCAACAACGGTGTCTCAACTGGAAATTGCAGAAAACTGGCCAGAGCCGGGTTAGTGTGCTCTATGATGTCAAAAACGCGTTTCCATCACCATCGCACGCAAGCTTGGACCTGGCTGTTTGTTCCAATTGCCGACCTGCGGACGTAAATTTGCTTTGCTTGCGCCACCGTGCTGCTTTCATTCTGGTGCGCGACCCTTTCAAACCTGAATTTACAGTGGTTCAGATTGGTTGTGGCAACTTGCAAGGTGACCGGGTGGCTCCGTCTCAATTTTTGGCGGTATACCACCCTGCTCTGGACGAGTGGAATGACAGATGCAGGCGCATGGAGCATGGTGGTCAGTTTGTACTTCGGGACCCTGTTTCTGGCTTGCAAGTGGACACAGCGCTCAGCACATTTGCAGATGACGTTGCTAGAACTCATGTGGTTCCTCGCATTGCTGATTTTTCACCCACCATGCAAACCTTGGACTCGCATTTTGATGCGTGCTTGGGTCGGCTTCACATGGGCCAAAACCATGACAAAAAAGAGCTTTTGGTCCGCCTTATGGGCAAAGGGGCCCAGCTGGCAATGCAGCGCATTTACCACGGACACATACAAGTTCGTGGCCGCTGCCAAAGAGTGTGCAAATACTTGGGCAGTCTCCTTCACCATTCTGGAGCCACATCCCCTGAAGTCTCCAATCGCATTGCTGTGGCCAAGCGAAATTGGGCAATCATGCGCAAGTTTTGGTTCACGCGCGGGGTTGCTGCATCTCAACGGCGGTTGGTCTTCTTGGCTATGGTGGTGTCTCCTTTGTACTCAGGTATTGAAACTCTGCAGACTCATGATGGTGACAATGTCCGACTTGGAAGAGTGCTTGCCGCTCTGGCTCGAAAATTTTGCCAAGGACGTGCCTGCCTCAAGCCACACGAAGATGCTCACGGCCACCATCGCAGCTTGTCAAATTCGGCTGTGTTTGAACTTTTGCAAATCTTTCCGCCTGCCTGGGAGCGCCGAGCCCGCCGTCTTCTCTGGTGGCAAAGCATCGCCCGGCACCCTGGCGACAATGTGTCGCTACTGGCCACAGTTTTTGGACAATATGGCTGGGAAAATGGGCCGCCTATTGGGGTGGATGGGAGAGTCACTGCTCTTGCAAACCCATGGCTGCGGGAACTGGTGGAAGATTTGGACAAGTTGGGTGAGCCAAATTTGGTGGCTGACCAGCCACTGTCGATTTTTTTTCATCCTTGCAAAGATTTGTTTGTCAATCTTCCTATCAGGACCCTGCTGGTGCGTAAATACAGAGAGGAGTTGGCAGCGCTTGGACTTGCGCCAGTGGAGAATGCAGATGAGGTGGCGCCTGTGGGTCCGGCTCCACTTCGTTGTGACTGGATTGGTGCTGATGGGGCACAGTGTGGCTACACCGCGCAATCCACAACGGCCCTTTCCACACACAGACATCGCCTTCATGGTGTGCGCATCACTGCACGACAAATTGTGGTTTGCAATCAGTGCCCGTGGTGTCGTAGGATCTTTGCTTCCGTTGAGATTGCCAAACGTCATGCTCATGCCCGTGTCAAAAAAAAGGGCACTGCCCTCGACAAGGGGGGAATGCTGCTGGCATGGTGGAGCAATTGCGTCCCCCTCCAACTTTTCGATGTCCAGTCTGTCCTCATGAAGCAGTTGATTTGGAAACCTTGCAGACACATGTGGTGGGCCACGTCCCCGCTGGCCAACATGTTTTGCACCAGTACCTCATTGCGGCTCAGCAGTAGTTGGAAAGTAGAGACCGAGCCTTCAGCCATGGACTCTTGGTTCGGCGCCGCCCCCAATGGTGCAGGTGCTGAACGGCAGGTGCGACCTCGCACCGGCCGAAGCTCCAAGGACAATGAGCAGCTCTTGACTGCTGTGGCTCGCCTGACGTTGAAGAACGCAGGTCTGCCGCAACCTTGAAAGTGCAGTTTTTGTCACCTATATCCTGGCCAAGGAGGGTGCGTATGCTCAGGCTGCTTCGGCCGCCGGCCAGACATATGCGCAGAGAGCTCGCGCTGCGGGAAAGAATCACACCCTGGGACAGCCGTCTTCGTGGGTATGGGCTGCTTTGACCCAAGCCGCCTTGAAAGACGAAGCCCTGTCTGAGGAGAAGCGTGCCATGGTGAAGCAACATTGTGATTCTGTCACCGATCCGGCTGTGCTGAGCGATCAGGTCCTCTACTGTCGAGTGTCCAAAGTATATGACCAGACCAAGGTTCGTCTCCAGATCTCGGTCGCTCCAGGTGCTCTGAGTGATGTGCTGACTGTCTTGCAGGATGGCATGGAAAAAAGTGGAGGTTTGCGCAAAGATGGCACAGCTCCTCGTGGTGCACTTGAAAGACAGATTCAAGAGATTATAGGTGAACCCGGCGTTGAGTGATGACCACCACCTTTTGAGCGGGCAGTGAGGCAGTTTGATTTTCCATACTTTTGTGCTCGGGTGCTGCTGGGCATCCTTGCTTTTCAGTTCTTGATTTTCCGATCTCACTCTAGGTGCAGTGTTCTTGTGCGGCATCCGATTAACACTATGTCGGGTGCGCTGGATCCCCAGGCACGGTGTGAAGCACCCTGTCTGGCGCTCCGTTGGCGCCAGCGCGGCCAGGTGGATCACGGCCGACTGAGGTCTTGTTCCATTGTAAGTGCCTGCTTGTGCCTCGCCGTGGAGCTAGGTTTCACTCAGGTGCGGCAGAGATGGAGCTCCGAAGGCGCAGTGAAGAATATATAATATATATATATATACATACACATACATGTACAATGTAGATAATATATAAATATATTTACAGATCTGTCTAAGATATAAATACAAATACGAATATATAGGGAAAACTGACAAAACAATAAATAGCCAGCGCTGAATCCTCGCTGGTGAAATTGAAGAGGTGGGACATTAAATTTCAATTGGTACAAATCAATAAACACGCCAAACTTTGTGGCGAGCAGCAACAATCCATCTACTTGCTACTCTTTCCTCGTTAAACATCAGATTTTTCAAAGTTAGGAATCAACAAGAAGCTGTGTTTGGCTGGTTACCTGCTCCACTGCTCCACTAAAGAACATATTTTACATGCTTTAATGTCTTTGCTCAATGCAGGTAATACTTGCTTCTTTGCTGGATACCCCCCGATGTATACACGGCGGTCACAGCTGTCCCAACCTGCGCATCCCAAAGCTTCCCTTCGCACCATTTTTGTTGCACCTCGCTTTTTGGGATGGGAAAAACATTAGGGATCGCTATTTGTTGACCATCAAAAAGGGGTATATATCCAGTTGGTGGTTTCAATCTCCCACTTTTCAAAAACATATGTAGGTCAGTCATCAAAGGCGTCTTGCAAAAATGGGTAGGATGGACGCTTCACAAATTGAATGCACGATCCAGGGACATTCTTCACTTGGGAAGCCTCAAATTCTCTTTTTTAATCGTCCATTTTTTTAAGGCAAAGGACGTTGTTCTTCAAAAATTCATGACCAACGATATAGTATATATATTCATTTATGCAATATAATTGCGTGATATTGCATGTATATCCGTAGTATATCTGTAGTATATCCATATATGCATATATGTATTGTGACTTTGCTTCAACGTCGCTTAACATGCAACTTGCTGCAAATGCACCAAAGAATGGACATGGGACACTAATAATTTGGGTGTATCAATCGCATGGCCCAAGGTGAGCATGGCTTAAAACCCTGGCATTATCCCATCTGTAATATTACATAACCCAAAATGATCCCCCTAAACCAGAGACTCTGGGTGCGAGGGCTGGGTACATTTGGGTGGATTACCACTGTCCTGCCCCCCACAGTTGCGTTGACATCTTCAGATGGTCGCATACAGATCACTTGGTGGCTTCAACCAGCCTGACAAAAATATAACAAAAATGCTCACCAAGAATGGGGATCATCCTCCCAAGTAGGATGGAACGCGCCTTCACCTGCAGAAGTGGTGCTCCACTCTGCGGATTGAATGGAAGGTCTCAAGCGTGAGCGTGACACTTAAGTTGTGATCTTGGATATCATATCATGTCACATATCACCATGTAATACCACTAATTATACACAAGTAACTACATGCATACCATCTGTGATATGTATGTATATACACAATCCCATTATATGTATGTATTGATACACATCCTTATTTCTGAGTCAGCAACCTGCGCTGAACTCCCATCTGTCCAACTTGGGCATGTGATCGTGGCTGAACCCAGCTGCGATATTTTGATTTCGATCAGACTCGTGGGGTGCCCTGAGCATCATTCCACTTGGTACCTGGATACTTGGAAAATTGACGATACGAAACACGGACCTAACTTAACTTATAGGGATTTAACTATGTTTAACTAACAATATTCGGCATTTCAGAGCACAACTTGCAACACACATAGAGTTCATTGTTAAGTGATAGCTAGAAGATATAAGTAATTGGATCGCACGGGTTGGAATATCTCAATTGGGCACCCAGTGAACATCGTCTGGACATCTGCTGGATTGGCAAACTTCGATACAAGCAAATACCATCAAATCCCTGCAAAGACGAAGACATCTTCCCTAGGAAACAAACACACGAATCTTGATCCATACTGTAGCAAACAGCGTTTTTCTAATGTGGGTAAAACACGATAAAACAATCATAAACCATCCCACAGTCATCATTTGTACAGGTGGTATGGTTACCATTCCCAGTCATGGGTGGTAAAAATGGCATTGCTTTACCCACATCATACCCGAAGTTTCCCCAACAATCAACCAACGTCTCCGTCTCGCAACTTTTCGATGCACAATCGGACACAGTCTCCAGGCATCAAACGTAGCTATAGACATTGGCTGGTTGGTTTCAGCACATCTCCTATCAAAATAATCAAAATAGTGTTATTTCGGGATTACCACCTGGTTATGACTAACAGTTCGCCATGGAAGCCATGGCCCATAGAAAAAGATGGTTTACGGTTTACCTATTAATCGCATGGTGATTTTCTATGGCAATGTTAAATAACCAGAGGGTAACATGATATCAAATAACCCAGATCAATCCATGATTCCCAGGTTTATCAACGATTCATCTGGAACGATCCGATAAACAAACAGCAGACAGCGAAACCACCAACCAGCTGGCGATGCAGCCACATCCTTCCATTTGGAATGTTTTTTGTGCTGTGCTGAAAACCCGATAGTCATGGTCGCTGTGGTCGAAACAGAACATCTCAATTTCTATCAGAATCAATATCAGAACATAACCAAAAATGGTGAATGGAATCTGAGACTTCCCATGAAGTGATGAAGATCGCAACTAACACCCCAAACGAATTGACACAGCCACACAGTTTCAGAGAAAACCTACCGTCCAGCAGCGCGTTTGCATTGCTGGACTTGCACAAAGAGTTTAGAGACCACAAACCAGCTCTTTTTTGGAAAAAACAAGAGCAATTACTCTACTTCGTGTGATCCCCACCATGACATGTCAGGACGTATATTTGGACATATATTTAGTATATTCTGACATCCTATCTGACATATATTCTGGCATTCTATCTGGCATATATCCTGACATTCCACCTGGCATTCTATCTGGCAATCTATCTGGCATTCTATCTGACATATTTTCTGACATTTCATCTGACATATATTCTGGCATTCTACCTGTCATTTATTCTGACATATATTCTGGCATTCTATCTGACATATATTCTGGCATATATTCTGGCATTCTATCTGGCATTATATCTGACATATATTTTGGCATTCTATCTGACATATATTCTGGCATATATGTTGGCATTCTATCTGGCATTATATCTGGATATTCTGACATTCTATCTGACATTCTATCTGGCAGTCTATCTGGCATTCTATCTGGCATTCTTTCTGGCATTCTTTCTCATTCTATCTGGCATTCTATCTGGCATCCTATCTGACATTCTATCTGGCATTCTATCTGGCATTCTTTCTGGCATTCTTTCTGGCATTCTATCTGGCATTCTATCTGGCATCCTATCTGACATTCTATCTGGCATTCTATCTGGCAGTCTATCTGACTACATGAGGTCCGGCAGGGAACACTTGGCGTGGATACTCGCAGTTGAGGTCCGGCAGGGAACACTGGGCGCGGATGGTCGCGGTTGAGGTCCGGCAGGGAACACTGGGCGCGGATGGTCGCGGTTGAGGTCCGGCAGGGAACACTGGGCGCGGATGGTCGTGGTTGAGGTCCGGCAGGGAACACTGGGCGCGGATGGTCGTGGTTGAGGTCCGGCAGGGAACACTGGGCGTGGATGGTCGTGGTTGAGGTCCGGCAGGGAACACTGTGGATCGCGGGTCGCAGTTGAGCAAGGACGACAAGAATGACAAGGAGGACGAGGAGGAGGAGGACGAGGCAGGAGGAGGCGGAGGAGGAGGAGGAGCAGGAGGAGCAGGAGGAGGAGGAGGACGAGGAGGCAACTGACATAAAATCTAACAACCCTCACCTGGCAGGTGGGGAACAAACTAGTCCTAACATGTCCTAACTAGTTTAGTATACCATGTAGTGTCATTTACCATGGGAAACGATGCAAAAACACATCCACACTCAAACACAAAAACAATTTGTGGCCTTCTGGACCAACACACGACGCACCTGAGACACTGACAGGATTGGAGCGACTTTGTTGCTTTCAACTCGGCTCCAGCATATCGATTCGAACCATCTCCCCAATCAGCATACACCCATTTACAGAAAACTCAATCTGGCCATAGCTTGCATCTTTTCCTGCACACGATTCTCAAAGTTCTTCCATTGACATGGGTTAAAACGGTTTAAACATGTTCTAACCAACTCTCAGATACCTGCCACGGTTTCAGTCGTTGCAACCTAGTCCTTGACAAGCCAGATATCACCACTGGCAGCATCATTGCAGCATCTTGTCACCTTTTAGTGTGGTCTCCAAACTTCACCTACTTGGGTTCCATAACTTGTTGCGGGTGCAGCTATGAATGTGAACTGGTGGTTACACAAAAAAACAATATGTATATTATGCATTGTATTATGTATATGTTTAACATATTTTATATGCTGGCTCACAATCCATGTTGACGATATCATCCTCTCGAGTCTTACTGATAGAATATATACTTTTTGGAGGTTAACCGCGCCACAAGATCGCCGGGTCATCGCCGGCCCTCAGTGCTTCAGTGAGTCCTGCCACAATGTCCCCAAGGGATCACTAAAGAGGGGGGCTGAAGAATTGTTAAGCTTGGAAAATAATATGCCGCCGGCCCCCCAATGTGAGTTAAATGTGCTAAGATGTCCCATAAACAACAGAATGGCACTCCAAAGCTACAGGTGTGTACTAGAGTTCTGAAGTACGAGCTGAAATTTTGGATACCAATGGCCCCACTTTGATGGATCATTTGGAGCAGTAAAGATCATTAATTAAACCATTAAACCATACATTTTGGATGGATAATTCCCGGTCAGCTTGGTGTTTTACAAACTAATTCAATGGTATCAACCAGCTTTTAAAATCGCAGATAAATTAAGAACATCAAAAAATCACATACGATAGTCATCACCCAAAAGATCTTTAGACCAACCAAATAGCCAATACTCTAAGCAGGACTTGTGTTTTTTTCTCCATCACTTGATGGTGGTTTTTGCCCACATGGGGGAGGGGTGGGCGCCTGGTGCCGCAATAAGCTGGTGGAGATTTGCTTGCTGAGATCTGTGGCCTGCTTCTCCAAGACGTCCTGGCAACGGCTGACTGACTTGGTGATGCTGTAAATGTGTCAGTCTACGATGTAATAGATATGTTGCTTCAGGTAATTCATGGGTGAACCGAAGGAAGTTTAGAAGTCAAACTTCCGACAATATGGACAGATGAAAAGCAGAGATGGGAAGAGTCAGAGAAGGTCAGAGAAGAGAAGAGAAGAGAAGAAGAAAGAAGATCAAAAAGAGAAAGTCTCAGAAGAAAGAAGATCCAGGTGTGCGAAAAGGCAGGAAAACCGCCAAGCACTGTGTTTTCCAATGATTTGTGGCTCCGGAGGGTCGAAAATTAGGCTCGCTAAAGCGGCGGGTGCGGAGCCCGCTGGCCAAATGAGAGATGAACAATTCCACGCCGTTGTGGAACGAAGCACATTTCGAACTCAAAATGTAGAAAACACACCAGCTCCGGACCACTTTTGGAAGTTGAGATGTCGAAAAAGTGCACGCCGTTGTTGCGCGAAGCACATTTGCAAGAAAAAGCTGAAAACACATCAGGTTCGGACCACTTTTGGAAGTTGAGATGTCTAAAAAGTGCACGCGGTTGTGGCGCGAAGCACATTTCGAAGTCAAAATGGTAAAAACACCAGGGGTTCGGACCACTTTTGGAGGTTCAGATGTCGTTTCGCCTGGCAGGCGCAAGGGATTGCGCACCTTATCAAAAGTGAGCAAAACGTGAGGGTTTTGTAGCATTTTCAACTACAACCACCACTACACCACACTACACTCCAATACACTACACTATAACTACAACTACACCTTCCCTACATTGCACTACACTACACTACGCTCCACTACACTCCACTACACTCCACTACACTTTGCTACACTACACTCAATTACATTCAATTACAGTCAATTACATTCAATTACACTCAATTACACTCAATTACACTCAATTACACTCACTTACACTACACTACACTACGCTACACTACACTACATTCCACTAAACTACACTACACTCCACTACACTACATTACACTACACTACACTTCATTCCACTACACTACACTACACTACACCCAATTACACTACACTACATTACGCTACACTACATTCAACTACACTCCGCTACACTACGCTCAATTACATTACACTACACAACATTACATTAAACTACACTACACAACATGCAACTACACTAGACTAGACTAGACTAGACTATGCTACGCTACACTACACTAACTACAACTGCAACTACAACTACAACAACAACAACAACAATACTACATTTACACTATGCTACACTACACTACACTACACTAATTACACTACACTACACTACACTACGCTACGCTACGCTACGCTACACTACACTACACTACACTGAATGACACAGCACTACACCTACAACTACAACTACAACTGCAACTGCAACTACACTACATTACGTTACAGTACACAAATGACATTACACTACACTACATTGCACTACATCACGCTAACTACAACTACAACTACATAAGACTACGTTGAGCTACACTAATTACATTACACTACACTGTACTACACTACACTACACCTCACTCCACTACACAACACTTCGCCTCACTACACTACATCCCACTACACTACACTACACTGCACTACACCACGCGACACTACACTACACTACACTACACCACACCACACCACACCACACTACACTACACTAACTACAACTACAACTACAACTACAACTACAACTACAATGCAACTACAACTACAAGTACAACTACAATACATTACATAAAACTGCACTGCATTACAACTACAACTACAGCTACAACTACACTACACTAATTGCATTACATCACACTACGCTACACTAGACAACACAACACACTACACTACACTACGCTATGCTACACTACACTAATTGCATTACACTACGCTACACTACACTACACTACACTAGACCACACCACACCACGCTACACTCATTTACACTACACTACACTACCCTACCCCACATTGCATTACATTACAGTACACTACACTCATTACACCACCACAAATGCAACTGCAACTACACTACACTAATTACACTACACCACAAGTACAACTCCACTACCCTACAACTACAACTACAGCTGCGCTACACCACACTACATCCAGCAGTTGTGGGTGAGGTGACCGACCAGGTGACCACTGCAACCATTGCAGCCACTCCAAAAAACACAGCCCCAACCACCTTTTCGGTCCATCAGTGGCTTCGCGCTGCCATCCGTGATTTCACAACAACCAACCTCTCCTATAGGTTTCCTATTTTTGAAACTTCCGCCACCGCCTTGTGCGGTACTACTGGTAATTTTGAGCAAAGAAGGCTTATGAGAATGATATTATATGATATTTATTGATTCCCCAGTGAAGTTGGATTAACCAATGAAGAAATACATCATATATGATCTTGGGCAAATCCTAGTTGATGGGCCCCTTTTGTTTGGACACCAGTTTAGACTCTAAATCGCTTGAAGAGCGATACCCATGGAATCCCCTGGTGGTATGAAAATGATGGATCAGCATTTCCCTCCAAATATTGGAAAATCATAGCTTTTGATCCAGGCCCTATTGAAACTATCTTAAACTGAAACCTTGAACGTGGGGGACTGTGATTTTCCGCTTCAAACCCCCTCGCATTTCTTGGGTTATTTCGATGTGGTGTGGTTTATTTCTCTGGGGACCTGGGTTTCAGACTAAAGACATAGGACCAGGATACAGTGAGTGTCGGAGGATCCCTCTGGTAAACTTAAGGGTTTCCTATGGAAAATCACCATTCTGAAAAGCAGCAAATCATCATGAATTCTCGATTTTCATCGGCCAGGTCTGTAATTAGCTATGCTAAATAACCAGAGCGTATCAAACAGCGTTTGATCCACATGTTGTCTTTCCGGAAAACTTAGGGGAGCGCTCCATCTCATACCATGAGGTGTTTTTCATGTTCTTCCCAGGACAAACAAAGGAACTGGTCCGATCTGAATCCGCAAATGTAGAAAAGTTTTTCTGGAACGAAGTAAGCCAAGCAGTCGCAATAATAGTGTGCCACTGGAACTGCCAATATATATATATATATATATGTATATATATGTATAATATATATACTGTAATATATATATATATATACATTGTACATGTATATACACACACATATTTTTGCCGGACGGTTGACAACAATGTTACAACAACAATGAATGTTTCATTGTTGCATTTTGTTTCTTCAACTCAGTCAGTGATGATCCGTATAACTCCTCCTCCGTCTGGGGATCATTCACCGCTGCTGGACGCTCAGTTTTTTCGATTTCCTACATGTCTTCATATGAAGCCTGGTGGATCAGATATGTTTACATATCTTACCCATCTGGTTATTTAACATAGCCATGGAAAATCACAATTTTTAATAGGCAAACCATCTACGAAGACTGTACGCTTAAAGTTATGTGGGTTTACAAATTTATTTGAATTATAACGTGCTTCTAAACCCTCTATAACGTCTTTATAACCTGCTTGCAAGTATGTAAAGTTTCATAACTTTTTACAAGTAAGTTATAACTTCAGGTAGCCGGCTAGGTGAAGTTGTAAATGTTTAGGTAGGATATAAGTTCTTAACGAACTTATCGGAAGTATCTTATCTAAAGATAACTTTTCATAACTATGTTAAGAGACTTAACATAAGTTCTTAGCAAAAGTTATCATAAGTTACAGAAAGTTATAAAAAGTTAGAAAAAGTTACAAAATGGAATTTGTGCAGTATGTTTAGATACCTTGAGGAATGTTTTCCGGAAAAAAGATAGTTGCAAAGATGCTTTCCCGGAAAGGTTATGGTTCCCAAGAATAAGTTTTTTAAACGACTGAAGTGTGAAAAGGAAGTTCTTGTGTGTGAAGAATTTGATCTGTAAAGGTAGTTCCTGTAAAGGATACGGTCTGTAAAGACAGTTCCTGTAAAGGATAAGGTTTGCAAAGACAGTTTCTGCAAAGGATATGGTTTCTAAGGACAGTTCCTGCAAAGGATATGTTCTGCAAAGATACTGACTGAAAAGGATATGTCTCTGAAGACAGTTCTTGCAAGGGATCTTGCGCTCTGTGTTTTGATATGGACACATCGTGGCATGTGATATAGCTGATTTGCTCAAAACAGTTCCTGAAAAGGATCCAGTCTGAAAAGACAGTTCCTGAAAAGGATCCATTCTGAAAAGACAGTTCCTGAAAAGGATCCAGTCTGAAAAGACAGTTCCTGAAAAGGATCCATTCTGACAAGACAGTTCCTGAAAAGGATGAAGCCTGAAAAGACAGTTCCTGAAAAGGATCAAGCATGAAAAGACACGACTTGTTTTTTTTCTTAGAACAAAACATGAATATATACCACAATGGAGGAGCATTTTCTTTCTGGGATCTACTTATACGAGCTTTTAAACCATTACATTATAAACCACAAGACCATTATTGCTTCAAATTGTTTTTAGTATATTTTGCGTGTTGTGAGTTCCAAGTCCTTAGATTAAAAAAAGTCAAAAAACGAGCTACGAGTGCCCCAAACTTTTTTTTGTAAATTTGAAATTCCATTGCTTGAGGCACTCCTTTATGGAACCCCTATTTTGCGTCATTTGCATTGCAGTTATCTTGCAAATTTATGGTTCATAACGCAAGTTTAAATTTGCAATGGTTCAGCCATAGTCCGGGTCTAGATATATATAGAGTTTTATTGAAATAATATCACGGTCGAAATTTGGATGGCGAGATTCTCTCCTCCTGATGTAGCTACCTTCTGGCTAGGTACAACCCCCCAGCAGTACAGAAACTATTATCATTTTTTTCCCCTTACAAAAGCCAAATTTTATAAGATACAAAAAAACTTATCCACATTAAAAATGGCACACATAGAGCTGAAAACCCCAGAAGCACAACTTCAAAATCTAGGCAGGAACTATACAGGAACTATGCAGGAACTATGCAGGCAGGAACTACTATGCAGGAACTATGCAGGAACTATACAGGAACTATGCAGGAACTATGCAGGAACTATGCAGGAACTATGCAGGAACTATGCAGGAACTATGCAGGAACTATGCAGGAACTATGCAGGAACTATGCAGGAACTATGCAGGAACTATGCAGGAACTATGCAGGAACTATGCAGGAACTATGCAGGAACTATGCAGGAACTATGCAGGAACTATGCAACTATGCAGGAACTATGCAGGAACAGGAACTATGCAGGAACTATGCAGGAACTATGCAGGAACTATGCAGGAACTATGCAGGAACTATGCAGGAACTATGCAGGAACTATGCAGGAACTATGCAGGAACTATGCAGGAACTATGCAGGAACTATGCAGGAACTATGCAGGAACTATGCAGGAACTATGCAGGAACTATGCAGGAACTATACAGGAACTATGCAGGAACTATGCAGGAACTATGCAGGAACTATGCAGGAACTATGCAGGAGCTATGCAGGAACTATGCAGGAACTATGCAAGAACTATGCAGGAACTATGGAGGAACTATGCAGGAACTATGCAGGAACTATGCAGGAACTATGCAGGAACTATGCAGGAACTATGCAGGAACTATGCAGGAACTATGCAGGAACTATGCGGGAACTATGCAGGAACTATGCAGGAACTATGCAGGAACTATGCAGGAACTATGCAGGAACTATGCAGGAACTATGAAGGAACTATGCAGGAACTATGCAGGAACTATGCAGGAACTATGCAGGAACTATACAGGAACTATGGCCAAAGTAATTAAAGGACCGGATAACCCCACAAGTCAACTTCTTCCAATAATGAGTTTCAAAGGTTGTAGCGGGGTCGGAGAAGGAAGGAAAGACAAAGGAGGTGGTGAAAGACTGTGTGTGAAAGTATGTGAAAAGATAGTATGCATGTACGTATGTATGTATATATATATATATGTATGTACGTACGTACGTACGTATGTATGTCTGTATGTACATACGTACGTACGTATGTATGTATGTATGTATGTATGAATGAATGTATGTATGTGTATGTGTGTGACAAAGTTGCGCGTCTGGTGGTGTTTCTTCCACTAGATAGTGACTTGTCACTGAAGGCCAGGAAAGAAACAAGATATGCTTACCACGGAAATTCTTTGTGGGATCCAAGGGTGTGTGCTGAACACTAGGTCTCACGACGTGTCTCACTCGCCTTCTTCGAGTTCCACCAGGCTCTGATGGTTTTTTCCCCGACGTTGCTTCCCGAAAGAGCTTTTATGGCAGAGCCCTCTATCAAAGCGATGGTGTGCTCTCCATACTTCCGCTGACCAAAGTAATGTTCTGCACTCTTTCGGGCGAAGCCGCAAATTTTGCGAACTCTTTCTGCATGCCCTGTGGCTGGTAATCATATGTATACCTGGTAAATAGTCATGATCAACTGCTGGCGTCATGGACGTGAGATTGTGCCCACCGCGTGCCACGTGAAATCAAGGTGTATGTCACCAAGTGCCATCAGTGAGGCGCCTGCCACGCAAAACGACCTTGCATGTAATCAAGGTGGACGTCACCAAGTGCCACGCCTGCCACGCAAAGTGCCGCGGCGTCACAGGCGACAAATCCGGACCAAGCGCGCCACCCAGTACCATGAGTGCCACGCCTGCCACGCAAAACGATGGTGGATGCGAGTTTTGTGCCACGCGTGCCACGTGAAACGAGGGTGGATGTCACCAAGTGCCACGCCTGCCACGCAAAGTGCCGCGGCGTCACAGGCGACAAATCCGGACCAAGTGCGCCACCCAGCACCATGAGTGCCACGCCTGCCACGCAAAACGACGGTGGATGCGAGTTTGTGCCACGCGTGCCACGTGAAACGAAGGTGGATGTCACCAAGTGCCACGCCTGCCACGCAAAGTGCCGCGGCGTCACAGGCGACAAATCCGGACCAAGCGCGCCACCCAGTACCATGAGTGCCACGCCTGCCACGCAAAACGACGGTGGATGCGAGTTTGTGCCACGCCTGCCACGTGAAACGAAGGTGGATGGCACCAAGTGCCAAGCCTGCCACGCAAAGTGCCGCGGCGTCACAGGCGACAAATCCGGACCAAGCGCGCCACCCAGTACCATGAGTGCCACGCCTGCCACGCAAAACGACGGTGGATGCGAGTTTTGTGCCACGCCTGCCACGTGAAACGAAGGTGGATGTCACCAAGTGCCACGCCTGCCACGCAAAGTGCCGCGGCGTCACAGGCGACAAATCCGGACCAAGCGCGCCACCCAGTACCATGAGTGCCACGCCTGCCACGCAAAATGACGGTGGATGCGAGTTTTGTGCCACGCCTGCCACGTGAAACGAGGTGGATGTCACCAAGTGCCACGCCTGCCACGCAAAGTGCCGCGGCGTCACAGGCGACAAATCCGGACCAAGCGCGCCACCCAGTACCATGAGTGCCACGCCTGCCACGCAAAACGACGGTGGATGCGAGTTTGTGCCACGCCTGCCACGTGAAACGAAGGCGGATGTCACCAAGTGCCACGCCTGCCACGCAAAGTGCCGCGGCGTCACAGGCGACAAATCCGGACCAAGCGCGCCACCCAGTACCATGAGTGCCACGCCTGCCACGCAAAACGACGGTGGATGCGAGTTTTGTGCCACGCCTGCCACGTGAAACGAGGGTGGATGTCACCAAGTGCCACGCCTGCCACGCAAAGTGCCGCGGCGTCACAGGCGACAAATCCGGACCAAGCGCGCCACCCAGTACCATGAGTGCCACGCCTGCCACGCAAAACGACGGTGGATGCGAGTTTTGTGCCACGCCTGCCACGTGAAACGAGGGTGGATGTCACCAAGTGCCACGCCTGCCACGCAAAGTGCCGCGGCGTCACAGGCGACAAATCCGGACCAAGCGCGCCACCCAGTACCATGAGTGCCACGCCTGCCACGCAAAACGACGGTGGATGCGAGTTTGTGCCACGCCTGCCACGTGAAACGAAGGTGGATGTCACCAAGTGCCACGCCTGCCACGCAAAGTGCCGCGGCGTCACAGGCGACAAATCCGGACCAAGCGCGCCACCCAGTACCATGAGTGCCACGCCTGCCACGCAAAACGACGGTGGATGCGAGTTTTGTGCCACGCCTGCCACGTGAAACGAGGGTGGATGTCACCAAGTGCCACGCCTGCCACGCAAAGTGCCGCGGCGTCACAGGCGACAAATCCGGACCAAGCGCGCCAGCCAGTACCATGAGTGCCACGCCTGCCACGCAAAACGACGGTGGATGCGAGTTTGTGCCACGCCTGCCACGTGAAACGAAGGCGGATGTCACCAAGTGCCACGCCTGCCACGCAAAGTGCCGCGGCGTCACAGGCGACAAATCCGGACCAAGCGCGCCACCCAGTACCATGAGTGCCACGCCTGCCACGCAAAACGACGGTGGATGCGAGTTTTGTGCCACGCCTGCCACGTGAAACGAGGGTGGATGTCACCAAGTGCCACGCCTGCCACGCAAAGTGCCGCGGCGTCACAGGCGACAAATCCGGACCAAGCGCGCCACCCAGTACCATGAGTGCCACGCCTGCCACGCAAAACGACGGTGGATGCGAGTTTTGTGCCACGCCTGCCACGTGAAACGAGGGTGGATGTCACCAAGTGCGCCACCCAGTGCCATGTGTACCACGCCTGCCACGCAAAACGACGGTGTGTGTGTGTGAAGTGATTGTCTGTTAAGTTTGCGTATGTTAAGTTTGTGTGTGTGAAATTATTGTATGTGAAGTTTGTGTGTGTGAAATTATTGTATGTTAAGTTTGTGTGTGTGAAGTTATTGTCTGTTAAGTTTGTGTGTGTGAAGTTTGTGTGTGTTAAGTTTGTGTATGTGAAATTATTGTATATTAAGTTTGTGTGTGTGAAGTTATTGTCTGTTAAGTTTGTGTGTGTTAAGTTTGTGTGTGTGAAGTTATTGTCTGTTAAGTTGTGTGTGTGTGAAGTTTGTGTGTGTTAAGTTTGTGTATGTTAAGTTTGTGTGTGTGAAATTATTGTATGTTAAGTTTGTGTGTGTGAAGTTATTGTCTGTTAAGTTTGTGTGTGTTAAGTTTGTGTGTGTTAAGTTTTTGTGTGTGAAATTATTGTATGTGAAGTTTGTGTGTGTGAAATTATTGTATGTTAAGTTTGTGTGTGTGAAGTTATTGTCTGTTAAGTTTGTGTGTGTTAAGTTTGTGTGTGTGAAATTATTGTATGTTAAGTTTGTGTGTGTTGTGTTACGGAGGCGGCGGGAGGAGGAGGAGAAGCCCGGGATACAGAATCAAAAACAAGAACCCCACACAAAGATGTGGGGGAAAAAAATATTTCCTTAAAATGATTAAACTATAGCTATATTGAACTACAGCTGGTTCTGCTTGAAGGTTTTCAAATTCGATATGAATTATAGCTACGTTGAACTACAGGTCGTTCAATCTTCACTTTAGCTCTTTCAATCTTTACCAGAGATATTACAAACATAACCATGCCAGAAATTGCAGTTTTCATATTAATTACTTCTTTAAAGTGGGTTTCTTTAAAAAAAAAATGTAGACACACAAAACCCACAAATTCAGCAAGAAAAAAAACTAACTATTTAAAATTAGACAATATAAAGCTATTGTAACTACAATATGTTAGAGTTAATAGTGTTTATATATAAGTATCAACAAGAAAAAGATTCACAAACGCGATCCCAACTATATATACTGTAGTCCGTGTTTGAATTTGATATGGTTCATCTTGTGGCAAACTCAAGTCATCATAAAGAAAGCAAACCAGAGAAAAGAAAACAACCTGCAGCACCTTTCGCACAGCTCAGAGGAAAAAAATGCCGCCCAAATCAGCCAATTATTACGTTATTATTAAGCATGATCCGAAACAACTTTGAAACCAACACTGCAAAGCCTTTAACAGTTTTAACAAGTTATCAAAAGTTATAAAAAGTTATCGAAACTTACCAAAAACTTACAAATAAGTTATCCAAGTTAACATAACTTCTTTTCATAGTTTTGATAAGTCATGTTAACTTCCAACATAAATTATGTAACTTCTTTATATCTAGGCTAAGTCTGTAAAGTCTTCTATCTTAAAGCGTAGAGTCTTCGTATGAATGGGCCATTTTCCATGGCTATGTTAAATAACCAGAGGGTAAGGCATACTTTTTTCCTCAGATCAAATGATATGTTCTTCCCATCAAACTTATGATCCACCAGAAAGTCAACCCAGTCGTCATGGTCGACCGTCCACCAGTCTCCTTTTCAAGAAGACCCGTCAGGGTATTGGCCTGCAACGAAGCGCAGCGTGGCAGTATTAGATGCCCCCAACACAAAAAGACAGAGCATTTTAGTTGATACTGTGGGATAGCACAGGGCATTCAATTGATATCTGGGGGATACGACGCAACGTTACAACACCTTGCGAGACACCTTGTAGCTGGGCATAGCGGCATAGCGACATAGCAACTAAGAACAAACAAGAAGCGAAACACTGAGGCGTTGAAAAGAGATGAAGAAGCGAAATAACATCAATGACAATATCATGGGAAAACGACAACAACAACTTTAACCCATGGTAATAAAGCGATAAAACAAATATGGCAAAGTGAGACAAAGTGCATGGACACTTTGTCACTGTTCACTTACTCTGCATTCCATTCATTCAAACTGCTCTACCACTAAAACCGCACCAATTCACCATCACTGTCATCTGGTGGCTGAAACCCAGTGAGTATCCAACCATCCAGGGCCGAATGGAACGGTTTTGCCACCATCCATCGATTCTTAATTAAATGGAACTTGGCCCAAAATCGCCACCCTTTCAGGAGAGACATTCACCCTAGTTGGTTCGTTACGTCCTCCAATATCTATGGAAATAGGTCTGACAAAAAATATGAGCCAAGAACATGTTTCCGATTATCAGTTCCTGACATTGCAATCATAGCAATATAAATTGAACGGCAATACATATGGAAAAAAAACGGTAATTCAACTGGTTTCGTATGATTCTTCCATCTGTTTCCTGTAAGCCAATCCATTGATGAATCTGTACAAGGCCAAAAAAACATGCTGTATCCATCTTTATTCAACATTTTTTCCTAACATGTTCTTCAAATGTCTTCCATACATTTCTGGGATTTTTCTGGGACTATTCACGTACCATTGTGGGTCCCATGAAAATATGACGGTATTAGAATTGTGTTTTTTTTTCTGTTATCCATATTACCATAGTGAAGGGATATTCAATATCCAAATATCCCAAATCACCATAAATGGGTGGTATAAACCATCAAAAATGGGGTAGTTTGCTTTTGTTTTCCCACATTTTTTTTCATATCCCAAATCACTATCCATGTCACTCTTCCCGTAGCTATTTCCCCGCACCTTGCCGGAGGACTTGCTGGAAGCCTTCGACCAGCGCGCCGCCGCAGCTTCCACCTTCGCTGGAAGACCATGGAGATGTACATACGGTTGTTATATGGCTATTATATGCGTATCATATGCCTATTAAACATTCGTATATATATAATATATATATATATATATTCTTATTGTAGTCATGGTTATATGATGTTATATTATATCTACACATAATATATCACTATATTGATAGTGATGGTTAATACTGATGCATACAATATGACAGTACTACAATATTACAATATGGCTGATGATGGTGACGACAATGATTATGATATTATATAAAAAGATGTACAATGATGTACTTATAGTCAAAAACCATCTTTTGATGATATGCATAGTTAGAACCGTCAGTCGGGATATATACATAATACATAGGAGTATATGTGAATTAACCATCTTTTGATGACATGTTGTTAATGATGAACAGGTTGGTGGTTTCAAACCCTCTGAAACATATTAGACAGTTGGGATGATTATTCCCAATATATGGAAAACATGTTCCAAACCACCAACCAGTGAAGCATGCTGATACTTTTAATGTTTAGTTCTGATTTGTAAATGCCCCCTGAATAAAGCTAAATTTTCCCAAAATAAATAATGAATGCCCCCTAAATAAAGCTAATTTTTTTTGGCCCTAAACCCAGATTTGCCCAGATGGGGCTGATTGTTTTTTTTCCATGCTTTATTTGAGGTGGCTTTCATGTACTAATTCATATTGCCAGCTCATTAGATCTTACCTTGATAACTTCAAATTTTCAAAAATAATGGTTGCTCTTTTCTATTCAAAACCTTTATGCAAAATTATCCAAAATCAATCCCAAATCAACTCGTCAAGGGTACCCCCCATGAGGTGCCTTGGCACTAATTAGAGTTTGACCCTGAATAAAGCTAATTGTTTTTGTCCCTAAACCCAGATTTGCCCAGATGGGGCTGATTTTGTTTTTTCCATGCTTTATTTGAGGTGGCTTTCATGTTCTAATTCATATTGCCAGCTCATTAGATCTTACCTTGATAACTTCAAATTTTCAAAAAATAATGGTTGCTCTTTTCTATTCAAACCTTTATTCAAAATTATCCAAAATCAATCCCAAATCAACTCGTCAAGGGTACCCCCCATGAGGTGCCTTGGCACTAATTAGAGTTTGACCCTGAATAAAGCTAATTGTTTTTGGCCCTAAACCCAGATTTGCGCAGATCCATGACATGAATACTAAATCAATACTAAATCCATGACATGAATACGAGATCAATACTAAATCCATGACATGAATACTAAATCAATACTAAATCCATGACATGAATACTAAATCAATATTAAATCCATGAGATGAATACTAGATCAATACTAAAACAATTGCTGGATTCCTTTTTTTTTGAAATTGCATTTTATGTATTCGTTTTCAATTGTGGTAATTTAAAACCTTTACTTACAAACAAGTTTTATGGTGGCTTTAAGTCTATTTAGGGTCAGAGAGGGGGGGGGGGCCCTATTGTTAAATCAAGGACAAACATTAACTATCAAACATATGGAAATTTCATTGATGAATGATGAAAATCAGGTACTTGCCCAAGAAACAATGGTGACTGCATGAGATTTCATGGGATCTAGAGCTAAGTTGGTGATTTCATGATTCCCGAAGAATTCCATATGGTGATGGTGATATGCTACAAGGTAGATATACCGATGTGGTGTATAAAACAACAAAAATATCTGGCTGGGGCCATGGAATCCCATAATTGTCCCATTTTTTGTATCGGAAAAAACAATCCCTTGTAGAAAGCGTTTGTGCTATATCTTTGTACAAGGAGATATGGGATGATATGGGATTGTCATTGGATTGTTTATGGATTATGGTGATATAGCCAGTATATATATATATATATATATGGGATGATTTAGCTTGAATAATTTTGGTTGTGGTAATTTTAATATTACCATTTCGGTTCCGTTCCACCTTAAGCATCCCCCAACCAACAGTTTGTCCCTGTCCTCGACGAAAACTGGCATACAAAAAAATGTTGTTCTTCTGGTTGAAGGCAAATTACAAGAATCAAAACTGGTTGGTGGTTTCAACCCCTCTGAATAATATTAATCAGTTGGGATGATTACTCCCAATAAATCGAAAGTCATAAAATTCCATGGTTCCAGTCACCACCAACCAGTAAAATGATGGGTTAACCCAACCAAGAAACCTGGACTTCAACGTGATTGACTTCATGACCTGGTAAAATGACCTCCCCTACCCCCGTATCTGAGAAATCAGCCAAAAGAATGACCTACCCTCATGGTAATGACTAACGTAGCTATTGAAAGTGGCCCAGTCGAAATAGTTGATTTACCCATTGATAGCATGGTGATTTTCCATAGCTATGTAAACGTTTACCAGAGGGTACATATTGACCAAGGATTTATTTAACTGGAGGGGAACTGGCATTGACGAGAACATGAACCATCCGTTGATCCTACTTCCAGTAAATGTTACTCTTATTCATTAACCATCAAGCATATATGTATATGATATATTTTAAACGATAATAATCATGACAATTGCAACTGTTCATATCCTGGTTCATATATGATATCCGCAATGATGGATATGTGATTCAACCAATATCAAACCATTTTTTGCAAAGGACAGATGCATCAGTTGATCCTACTTGTTGTTACCAGTCAGCGAGATCGCTGGCCAAGTGTCCTACTCAATGTGTGTTTCCCTTTTCATAGCACCATGTTTCCAGGTACCCTCTGGTTATGTCAAAATAGCTATTGAAAATCACCATAGAAATAGTGGATTTTCCCATTAAAAATGGGTGGATCTTTCCATAGTTCATGGCTTCGTGCGGCCGACCTTTTTCAGATCTGCCCCAGATCCCATCGACCCCTGGGTTCCCCAGACCTCTTGGGGGTCGCAGAACTTATCGATACCTCGGTGTAACCCGAAACAACGGCACTAAGCTGGATGGATAAGTGGCAAAAAAACGGAGAAAAACAACTCTCGGCAAATTTGTAGCGGCACTGTGGCTGTTGGTTTAACCCCTTTGAACAACATCAGAGTCAAGTAGGATTATCGTCCCATGTAGGATGAATGATAGAACGTGTGTACACCTCAAAATGTTTGAAACCCAAGAATTTTGGAAGGGGTAAGACCCCAGCCCCGACCCAACATTTTTTGGGATCCTTGGTACGCTAGTTTCGAGCCACCGCCTGGTGGTTCCATGGTCTGATCTGGCGAATTCTACATCCCAAACACGATTCATATAGAGGCGACGTACTTGAGGTTGAACCCGGAAAAAAAAAACTTGGTGGTTGTTGAGTTAGTCATGGGGCTATACCGGCAATACCACATTTTTGGAGCCCGCAAGTGTTCCCATCATGATCCTGAACTAATCCCGAAAAATCAGCTCAACAATCCCATAAATCCTGTGCAGTGGGTAAATGAAAATATCATCCCAGAATGAACTGATCAAAAACGAAGTATGACCTTCCATATCCCATACCTGTTACCAGGTACCATAGATAAGTGGGATAACATATATATAACTATGGTGATTTATCTATTGTAGCATATTACCATATCTACCATAAATCAAACATATTGTACCATATTCCCATAAATATCCAAATATCCCATGAATATCACAACATATAATCCCATTAATCCCAATATGTCTGACCCACCATAATCCCAATCCGATAACAATCATAAACTGGTTGGTGGTGTACCTACCCCTCTGAAAAATATGAGTTCGTCAGTTGGGATTATGAAATTCCCAATATATGGAAAGTCATAAAAGTCATGTTTCAGACCACCAACCAGTAGATATCTCTATAGTTACTTTCAGCTACATTCAGCTACAGTAGATATCTCAAACCACCAACCAGATAAAACTTGGTGGGTCAGCCAGTCAGCCGGTCCCTGGGCTCCACAACAGAGTTTGATGATCCCACAGCATTTCATCCAGCCACCTGACTCGGTGGTGGCTGGAGTCACCGACAACTCGGTGGGCAAGAAGCTCAAACAGCAACAAAAACACAAATTCTACGGACAAATTTTATGGAATATATCATGGGCCAATCATGGGATATAGAAGTTGACAACAAAAAGGATACAATGTGACAACTGCTTTTTTTTGGTTTGGAAATGGTTTTTGTGCCCAACGAATGGCTATTTCAAAAGGGAACATGATGATGTGGTTTTGAGGGGCTCGAACCCAAATGGCAATGGGAACCGGTTTGGGATCATCGGCCCAACATGGAAAACACGGCATGTTTAAAACAACCAACCGGAAAACACTCAACATGACCAGAGAAGAAGAGCTTCAAGCCAATAAGCCCAAGAAGTTCTGGACAATGCACCCTTCCCTTCCATGACCACCGCAAAACTTTGATGAATCCCATCAAAATGGCAGGCAAAGCAGCAGCAACAACAACAACAACAGCAGCAGCAACAACAACAACGACGAGGACAACAGCAGCAACAACAGCGTAGTACTCCCATAGTAGTACTCCCTTCATCCGGCTAGTGGGACCCTCACTCTATCATCATCAGGCTAGTGCCGTCGGACGTAGCGGTTGCGCTGGGCCTTCCAATGCAACTTGAAGTTTGGAGCGCGGAGACTCCTTCGTTGGTACGCCGCAAGCAATGCAGGCGTTGGCAGGAGGATAAGGCTTGATTTTTCGTAGTCCCGTACTTGACATACTTGAAGTCTTATTGTGCACTCTTGCCGGTGCTCCTTAGAAACAGGTGTTGACAGACTCACACACAGAATTTCAAAAACCACAACAAACGAACGAAGAAACAAAGAATATAGCTGACATGCCGCCAATAGTTCAATGCAGGCTACTTGCTCCGCCACATGTATCAAGAGGTAGGTTCTACTACAAATACCGCTATGGATCAAAACCATTGAGCCCAGCATCAGCCGTCTATATTTATTGCATAGCCCCAAGTCATTAGTTTTTGAAGAGTGTATAACATCGTTTTCCAGGCTTTCAAAACACGTGGGAAACTATGTTATCGTGTCTTACATTCTCCATGATTGTGCTTGTCTGGCTGCAAATCACTTCGAATAGTTTCGAACCAAATCCGCATGACTTCCCCTTCAGTGTGCCTTGACCTGCCGCCGGTCGCCCTGTCGGAGGTGGCTTTCCGTTTTTCAAATGCTGGGATGGGCCGGCCTCCAAAGTAAAGGCCTAAAAGAACGGAACCGCAGATTTTTGGGCAATCTTTTGATTTGGGTCAATTTGTCATATATATATATATATATGGAAAATCCACTATGACTGTAGATCATTTTGCTGGTGAAACAATTATATTATACTGACTATAGTAGTAGTTAGTTTTTAAAGTTGGACATTCCATACCCCAAAAAAATACCACCTCTCCAAAGAGAATCCGACGGAGATACAAGGTGGTTTCCTCAAACGTTATGTTTGTTGGTTTATAAAACATGGCAATGAAATATGTGGGAAAGAAACAGCTATAAACGGGAATAAAGTGAACATCATCTGGTGAAATGTTTGTTGACTAGTTCGATACCCATTGTGAAGCCTAGCCTAGTGAACCCAGCTTCCAAGCAGCTTACATGGTGCGCATTGATGGTTATAGCACGCATCATTCCGTATGTCGAGAGGTTTTCGGAGGTGTTTGGTCATCATAGAGATCCCACAGTATCCCCATGAATATTCCATTCATATCATCAATAAAAACTGGTTGGTGGTTTCAACACCTCTGAAAAATCTGAAAGTCAGTTGGGGTGATTATTCCCAATAGATGGAAAAATACAAAATGTTCCAAACCACCCACCAGAAAAAAATACTCTCACCATGAAAATTTCCGTTTAGGTTCCCTAAAGATTCCGCAAATCTTCAGGGAAATATCCAAAAATCATCACAAATCTATACCCAACTATGAATCAACAATCATTATCAACTACAAATCAACTAGATAAACAAATTAAAATCATCAATCAACTACAAATCAACTATAAATCAACTATAAATCCACATCAAGCCACTCTAATTCCACATGTTCCAAGCCATCAACCATGGTGCCTCCGGCTTGGGCGATTCCTCTGGCGGCTCCGTGAACCAGGAGGACTCCAAGACCTCGAGAACCATGGGTTCTAAGCATCAAAGAGATGGGTAAACATGATGTGAAAACGATACTGGTTGGTGGTTTTAACCATCTTGAAAAATATGAAAATCAGTTGGGAAGGATTATTCCCATATATTATGGAAAAATAAAACATGCTCCAAACCACCAACCAGTATAGGAAACGATTGTTTTTTTTTTTTTTTAATATGCTTCATAACTATGGTTTAAGTATGCACCTCAGTTTTGAGAACATGTCACGAATCATTTTATGACTCTCGAAGCGAGATCCTGAAAAGGGGCTCCACCTTGGGATGGGGAGCTGCAGCTGCAGCCCACAACTGGCAAACATCGGCACATGGTTTCCTGGATGAAATCGAGGTGTACATGGCTATTCAAAAGACGATCATATGATATGATGTGCTATATAAGTGGTATATGATATATGGTATGATATGACATGATATGATATGATATGATATGATATGTGTATGTACAAAAAAGACGCTATAATATATATATATATATATATCATATCATATCATATCATAAGATATCATATCATATCATAAGATATCATATCATATCATATCATAATATCATATCATAATTTCATATATCATAAATATATCATATGCAATTATATGAAAATATATAAAATGTATATTTATGTATGTGTGATATATAAAATGATGACAGCACGTGGTACACCAAGTGAGCTATGGCGTTTTCCGTCTCGTTTCTAAAGCGGCGTGCTTTTTACGATCCGGTGGATCCCTTGGATCGAAGTTTGTCCCATTTTCAAAGGTTAAAGGGGCTATGGGTTAACTAACAAACTATGGGTTAACATGGGTTAACTATGGTAATTCATAGGTAGATGGAGAGTAAATAGCTATGGTTTGAAAAAAGCGATCAAGTTCAAATGGATTCAAATGGGCCATTCTTAGCTATGTTGAAATAGCACAAGGTAGAGATGAAATCCCTTCCCCGTTCCCAGGAAAACACTGGATACCCGACACGTCTGGAGGTCGGTCGCGCACGAAGCTCCTCCAAAAGTGGCACGTCTACCCCTCTGGAATCAAACATGGCAAGCTGGGAAGATGGATAAAGTTCTGTAAAATGAGGGCTCCCCAAATCATCCAAGTCATAAACGACCATTTTGGATTGAAACCCACGGTGACATGGGGATCTACCATTTCTGTGGAACGCCCAACTACTCCGGGTGTGATGGAAAAAACATCCCACCATCCGTGACTCGACTCGTTCTATCAAAGCCATGACATCAGTTGAAGGCCCACTCCTTTGCCAGACATCTGCGAAGGAAATCTTGACCTCGGAGCAGCCCCAGCCATGCTGACACCAGCTGATCTCGAGGCTGGGTAGCTTGGTATATATTCCCACATTCCCATGGAAAAAGATTCAGTTGTACCAGCAGCTACTTGATACAGAGGTTTAGCCGGAGACAAACTGATCACATTTGTTGCTGGAGAAACCTATCTTCATGCTTCGGAAGAGCAATCAAACATCCGTTGGCAGATTTGCCTCAAGGGTCTCAGGCTTCCAACCTTCCCAACTCTTCCAAAATCTTCCAACCTTCCAGCCCAAAGCCTCACAAAGCCATTTTTCAGACGTTTTTCTCAAAGGCATGGTGTAACGCCCGTACTTTTGGACCGACGAAAATTTCTCTCATCACAGCAACGGAGGCTGCTTTGCATTAGATCAATACACTTCAAAATTCTGCCCCGAAAAGAAATGCTACACTTGAGAAAAAAATCCACTGCTCCGGGCTTTGGAGCCATACATTGGTGTCTTACCCGAATAGCCAAAGATCAGAACATTTACCCTCCGGTCAGGAACCACGGCAATGGAAAATCCACAATTTATAGGTGATTTTCTCACATTCAAACCTCCACTTACAGGAGATTTTCCAGCCAGCCATGTTTGATTACCAGAAGGTACAGTGAAGAGTGGGTGTCATCATCCCTCACAATATGATGAAGTGTTGCCTTTGCGGGCCAAAACACTTTCAAACGGGAAAGTTGTGATTGTTTCCTGTAGTTCCAGACACTTAGACCCAAGTGTTAAATGAACATCGGTAGTCATGTTTTTCCCCATGGTATTCACCACCTCCTTGAAGGACATAGATTCTCTTCGAGGCGTAAAGCGCAACTACCATGGCAGTCGCGGCCCAGCGTCGAGTCGGACTCCTTTGGAGCACCGTGTCGCCAACAAGGCCATGAAAGTGGACGTCCCACGGAAAGGATGCGAGCTGCCCAGGTTGAAAAACGGGTGGTGGAAATATCTGGACTGGTTTGAAGATATGTGGAGAAGACCATGGTTTCCATCCAAAACTATAGGTTTTTCTGTACATTCTCCCTTCAACCAGTACGGTTTGAAGATTTTGTTCACTATGTTTGTTCTATCGTGACTCTAGAATGTTCCACCTTTCTTCCACGGGCCGTTAACAGTTTGCTTCAAGGCGAGGCTGCAGGTTTGACAATCTTTTCAGCCCAACACATTGTGATGTGACCCAATTCGAGTGGAACTTTTAACCAACAGGAATGGTGACCATTTTGCAGCTAATGTAAGCAAGTCTTCCAGCTACCTTGTAGCCAAATGATGCGGCTGCCCGTGGACGTCCTTTGTATTTGCAAAGTGGTGTGCGTCTCGATATCGCTGAGATTTTCAGTGATTCAAGACCTCATCTGAAATACGGTCATGGGTCAACATTCAGCACTCACAAGCTATTTGTCTTTTTTACATGCCCTCAAAATGAGCAAGTTCATCCAACATCTGGCCACATGTCTTCACATGCCTTAACGGATTTCAACGGTTTCACGCATCAGTGCGACCCAAGTCCGATTGTGGCGATGGGTTTCTCATGGACAACCTCGCCATATTCGCCGTTGATGTTTTCCCCGGGAATCGATGTTTGCATTCAGCGGCACATTGCTAACATGGCATTGCCTGGTTTGATTTTACTCGAGTTATATAATACTAGTCTGATATGGAAACATTGAGGAATCCATTGTTCCGTTGTGCCTTGCCAGCAGTAGAACCAATCCGGAATCCACAATAGGTGTCTGAAACGGTTCTGTCAACTGTATTCAACTGTATCATGCGGGAAAAAAAACGCTAAAAAGAACGAAGCGATTGGTTCATTACTCCGGGGTCAACATCATTGAAAGTGTCTCTTCAAAGTCTGTTGAAAGCATGGGATTTCAACGTGCTTCAAATATCTTCAAATCAAGGGAATCATATCTGGGGTCAACCGGTCAAGCCCTGAAAAATTCAGGGTGCAACTCGTGACCAGCTGCCCGGCCTCAGAGAAATATGTTCGAAGGCACTCACAAGGCGATGGAAATTGCCTTTGAGATTCAGAGACAGCAAACTTTGCTGCCTTGCAAACTCTGGCTTGTGTGGCAAGTCAGAGAGTTGTAGTTCCGATTTCCTCAGTATTTTCAACAATTTTTTTCTCTTGTCAGAAATCAGATCTCCCAATGGCCCTCGTGATGTGGTCACATTCCAATTAAAAATCAACCAAGATATGTCCAAATTCGAAGTGGTATTTTGAGAAGCGAATCAACTGTTGGGTAGAAACCTTTTGAAGCGTCAAAGGGAGGAACACAGTGGGATTCTCCCAGCTTTGGATGGATGGGAATAAATAAACATATAATCCCGTCCCCCTATCACTATATAAAAGTACCCAACATATTCAAAACTAGGGTCTGTTTCCAAGTTTGGAAAAATAAAGTGGCAAATTGATGTTTAATTTACCCCCTTTAGAAACCAATTAAAACATCAAGGTCCAATTTGAGGGTTGATTTCATGATAATAAAAACTAGCTAATCCGCTGCGTTTTTTTTTTTACAGGGTCCGTCATTGATTTTTTGTTTGTTTGTTAATTTCATTTTTCGGGGAAGCTCCGAAATAGAATATAAATTGTTTGTAATATTCTAATTGGATTATTAATAAGAGACTTGATCAATGATGAAAGGTGTCTTTTTGTTTTAAATTAAGGTTATACTTTCATTGCTAGTGGTAAGCTCCGAAATCCAATTTTTGGTAATAGTTTAATTAGATGTTAAGAGGAATTTAATCGATTTTGAAATGGACCATTTCAGTTCTTTTCAATTAAGCTTTAGTTCTAATATTAGGGGAGGCTTCGCACCCCAAAACTAAATACCCCCTAATGATAAAACTACTCGAGGTGATTCTTATTAGGGAGGGCCCCTGGTTTAGTATCAATTGGGGGCAGGGGATTACTAAAGCGACGCATCGTGCATATTATGTTATGCCATGTTTTCTGACATAGAATCTTGCATTTTGACTTACATAATTTATGTTAATCTTATATCCTGACATTCATTCTGACAATATACTATTCCACCTGTTCCGGCTAATTATTCATATTGACAGCCCCCTGAGCTGAGAACAGCAACGAGGGGAGGAATTCTTGGGTGACCCTCAAGATTGGTTAATAAATACCCTCTGGTCATCAAACGTGGCAAAGGACAATTCCCACAACTCCCAATTTATAGTTGATTTTCCGGATAAAAAAAGACCTCCATTTATAATGGACTTTCCCAGCTTGCCACGTTTGATTACCGGAGGGTAGTTACCATCTTTTTGCTCTAAAGTATCTCCCACACACACACGCTTGTCTTGCGCAGCACTGAGGCTCAATTTCTCCACGTATTCCAGGGCATACCCGTGGGCTTGTACTTGCACAGCTGGTGCTTCACAAATGATATTGCAAAACTCCTGCTTCTCATAGTCCCCCCAATTGATAGCACCCATTTTGGGTGTGGAAATCATCTAGAATCTAGACGTGGAGATATACCTGCCATAAATAGTGAAAAAACTTGAGCAATTCCAAAATCAGTTTTATTCCCCGTGTAGCCCAAATATGTCATATTATTTGTGTGTATATATATATACATACATATATGTAATCGTTGGTGTTGTACGCCCATTCTTGTTGGCCAAATACCCCCTGCTAGTCTCTTGTCATCCCATCGATTTCCGCCGCTGTGAGCAACGCATCAGGATTGGTTACCCTCCGGTACTCAAAAATGGCCAGGGGAAATCCTGCCAAAAATGGAGGCTTTTTTTTAGTGGGACGATGATCGAAAAACATGGGGATGAAAAGAGAAGCCATCTCCAGGTGGGGATGGGGATCCCCTCAGGGTCCTAGCGTAGAGCGGTCCTTGACGTGGATGGCCAAGACGCGGCTGAAGTTGGCACTCACCAAGTCCCCCACATGGGCCCAGGGGGTCCACAGACACATTTCTGAGACCCAACCGCCGTTGGGATCGCGGCCCTCTGCGCCGTTCTGGAGGTAGAGCACCGAACCTGGTGAGAACATGTGAGAACTTCACCCAAAGATCAGATGCTGATGTTTTCTTCTTTCAATGGTATAGTTATATACCATTATATAATAGCCATTTATATATATACACACATAAATTTCCCCGGATAACAGATTATATTAATGCTATATTAATTGAAAGCTATAGCTACTAAAACGATGGTGGCCCTAATCCAAAGGGTCACAGCGTCACAGGCTCCGGTGTCATGGTGAGGGAAATCCCCAAGCCATGGAGATTTCGGATGGTGTCGGATGGTACTAAGTCTGTTGAGAATGGCCGCATGGCCAATGAAAAATGCTACATCAGAATTGTTGGTGATATCATGATTGGATATGATTGGTTTATAAAGTTTTTCAAGCCCACCATGATTTGTTGGTCAAATCCACCATTCTTAGGCAAGCCATCTTGTGAATAGATATACAATAATATTCTGCATTTTTGATGGCTCAATCGCTGTTTCTAATGGTTAACTCAAAATGTGAACCATATCATACCATATCCATCTCTTTACTTTCCCCCTATATGGATGTCCGCCCCAAAAGTTTCAAAAGGTAAGTGCTAGACCTATATTTCGTAGATTCTCATCTATATGACCCGTGGAATCTGGGGCCAATCCAGTCAAACTCAGTGAATTCAGATGGTTGCTACTGCTACGATTCCCGGGATGCATCCCCCTATCATGCGCTGCTTTAAGACCGCAAAAAAATAATCAACACATGCTCTGATGAATCGCAGTGCTCCTGGATGTTCAATCAGGTCTTTAAAAAAATCTATCTCTGCGCAAGTTTTGTTGGCAAATCAGCCTGATTTAAATTATCGGCTCAATCTTTACTTTTCATCGTGAAATCAACCATTTTTCAAGGGTTCCATCGCCGCATTTGCTGGTAACCTCACTGAACTCCAGCATATCTTTACCAACATTAATAGAAAATCACCACACCTCACAAAAATATACAAAAAATCAGAGAATGGAACCATCACACCCAATTACCCAATGTCTCCAAGTTCATATTTCACCAATGTCTGATGGTCCGTGTCATGTGAACCGTTTGCCCAGAGATTCCAACGACTCCATCCCATCCATCCCATCCATCCCATCCCACGAATCATGTTTGTGGTTAATACCCATAGTCCATAGTTACTTCACCCATTTATAGAATTTCAAAAACTGCTTAACCCACTGAATGGAGGGGACTTACTAAGTTACTTTCTAACTTCACCAAGCTTCATTCCCCCAGGGTGATCCCATAAATTCCATCTTTGTGTTGGTTGAATCATCGAAAAAAAAGATCTTCTTGTGCAAACCAAAAAGAAAACCAGCAACTCATCATAAATCCCATTTAACTCCCATTAAACCACCATGAAATCAGCAGGATTCCCATTTAGCTCACCTTGCATGATGCTATAGGAGGCCACCGCCATGTTGCCCGTGCAAAAGATCACGTCGTCCTCGGCGAAGTCCAGCACCGAGACGCTCTGCCGCGCCAAGGTCTGCACCACGTGACCCTCCTGGAGACCTGGGATCGCTGGGAAGCCGAAGCCGCCGTGCCGGGCCGTGCCGGTGCAGTCGAGCGATAGCGTTGAGGCGTTGAGTTGCCTTCTATATAACATATTCAATGATTTAAACAGTGGATAATGGACTAATGATTCATGATCATAATTAAGTAACAACTACTGTAATTAACTGGTTGGTGAAGTGGCTGAATTCTATGGTTTATGGTTGATATAACTAAAGTTTTCATGGGGGTTATCATGGTTAATAAACCAACTTAACTATGGGGCCCTGCGGCCCCCATCCTGTACAGGATGGGCTCATGGGATGCCAGTTTTATGTGAATCTTGTTGAATTTTTGCTACCCCTATGAGTACTATAGTTTGTTATATCATAAACCATATTTCACTCACAACCATAAGGCAATTGCACGCTATCGACTGGGGGCCATATCCTGTAGGGTTATATGCATATATACATATACATGTTTTTGTTTGGGGATTTCATGGAATATAATATAATTGGATATATAATGGGATATATAATTTGATTTGATTGGGATTTTATGGGATGCAATGGGATTCAATGGGATATATAGTAAGATTGAATCCGGATTTGATGGGATTTTCATGGGTTTTGTTGCATTTTTATCGGCCTATTTTCGGGACAAAACGCTGGAAATCTGGATGTGTCTGGAAGTGTGCGTACAACAAACCATGGTATTGGGAAACAATAGGATACAATGGGGATGCATATGTAATAGGATATTTCTATGTGGGATAGTGCTTGATATACTACCCGAATTGTAATTTGAATCGGCCACACGATGATTGTTCTATGTGGATGCAATGGGCCTATTTTGAGACAAACCCATCTGTTGTGGGGAGAAACACATGGGTACTAAGCACATGGGTATTGGGATCTAATAACAGGCAAATCAAGTGAATGTCCAAGATGATTTTGATAATGACGATGATAAGGATAAGGATGACCATCATGATCATTATGATCGTGGTGATGCCGAAGATGACCATGATGATGGTTGTGGTAATTGTTGTGATGATAATGATGATAATGATGATGATGATGATGATTCGATGATGATGATTCGATGATGATGATGATGACGATGATGATGATGGTGATGATGATGATGATGGTGATGGTGATGGTGATGATGATGATGACGGTGATGGTGGTGATGATGATGATGATTCGATGATGATGATGATGATGGATGATGGATGATGGGTGATTACATTGTTTTGTGTATAAAACATGTATCCGACAATCATATTGCACATGATGTATTTTTGCACATTAATAATGAACAAGATTAATCATTTTTATACACTATTTGTATTCATGGGGATATCCGGGTCCTTTCTGTGCGCAAATGGGAGGCCAGTTTTGGGATCTGATCCACGACAAAATCCAAAACATGGAGTGAAGCAAATAATCCAAATGGAAACTCTTCCAGGTATTTGAAAACACAAACCAGGTATAGGACCAATCACTATGAACATGGGCTCATCTCTTTTCGCAATCATTTGATAAGGCGGCCTTGATCATGGAGAGCTGCATGCGAACATCAAATATGAGGATGTAAGTATCAAAGTGTCAACTCAGGATTCACGAAGAGCCGACGTTAACCCATGCTGAAAGGTACGAGTCAACACAGAAACAAGGCAACCTGTCGTGAATACCATCATATCCTTATTCATGTTTGCTTATTATCATTTATTCATATATTTTGTTTTGTATAAGCGTTTATCCTCCTTCATCCAATGCTTCCATAGCTATTGACCCATCCCTTTCATGGAGAATCCCATCACAAAATAATTTGGTCAGTGAACTATTTGCATATCATATGTTTAAAAAATGGGGATCTAACCGTCTGGATATGGTGTTGGTGGTTGAAACGGGGGATGTAACCCCATCCCCTCACAATGACACCCCTCAACAAATAGGACCTGAAAATGCACAGATTCAAACTAAAACGAGGTCTCACGGCGGTGCCTGTTGATAGGCAGGAAGGAACTAGATATGTTTGAAACAATTCAGATGTTTCGAATAAGCATTTCATGGGAAAAATGTAGGATGAACAGCACAACTTCAAAACACTGAGGAGGTTCGAGAAGTTTTGACAGGACACCTTTTTGTTTGTTGCGTTTTAATCATTCAGGGGCGATTTAGTTTGAAACAGTTTACTTCCTTCTAAGGATGGTAGGCGAGACAAAATACCACGTGCTGTCTCGGGTTGTTTTTTCATCACGCTCTTCTTTTTCACCTGTCAAAATGGTGATCAAAGCACCCAAGGTATCTTAAAAAAAGGCCTCCCTGCTGAGATTTCGGCTCAGATGGGCAATGGTTGGTTGACTGAGGAAATGGGTCATTCCCTCATAAGATCTTGTAATATGTTGTAATCCACTTACGGTACCCAGTCCATGGCCCAAAGCCATCATACGAAGTGTATTGGAAGCTTCTGGGATGTATATGTCATGATGTATATTACATGGGAAGCTTGTGACAACAAGGTTTCTATCATTATGGATCCCCAAAGATCTGGACGCAAGCCCAGATGTCACCATTCCCTTTGAAGAGGCCATAATTCGTTGCTGTCTTTTGAAGACACCACCCAAGAGCCCACCTCGCTGTCTATTTCGCCTCCAAAACTCCACCAACAAGACCCAAATCCATCAATATCCGCCAATGTATCTGACCATATATCTGACCCATCTTCAGAACAAAAGATCCATACAACACCATCAACTTCTTCACATCTTCCACACATACTTCTCCACCTTTACCGGTTCACCATGCCCGAGCCACTCTGCATGTCGTTGGTCAGCAGACTGGCCAGGAACGGAAGCTTCGACAAATGCTCGTGGTAGCGCGCCAAGCGAAGCTCAGCTTGCAGCGATTTCGAGAGGAAGTCCAGGATATAGGGGTCCTGTGGAATGTTGGAACGTAACTAGAAATAACCAAAGAAGAACTCAGGTTGTATACTGTATATATATATATATGCATGTACATATATATATACCTATAAATAGTAGGTAGATATATGTAAATATATATATATATACATATACCTATAAATAGTAGGTAGGTATCTGTAAATAAATATATATATATATATCGTAAACACCATATATATACTATATATATATATGAACCGTACGTATCCGTATGTGTGTAATAACTATAAACATATCCTATCTGACGCATAACATCCACGCTACATTGGTAGACATGCTTACTATCTACATTCACTTGTTTGAACATTAACATGTCCACTGAGTGTTGCTACCAAAGAGAAATGATGGTTCATCGGGGTTCTTTATTAATGCATGTCAATACAACAACTTTTGCAACTTAACATGTTCAAATTCAAATTTATGTAGGTGATGTTTTCTCCGAGTTTTCTTGGTGGGGGCCGTTGTATATCCGTGCAAACATAAGCAAAAATGCCGGAAAACATATGGGAAAACATATGTTCAAGATGGTATACAGTGGACGATATGTTCTTCAGAACCAACTTTTAGGCCTCTTTTTGGGGCTGCAATGCTGACCCAAAATCCCTGGCCACTGCTAACCCAACCACTGGCAACCTGGGAGGACATCAAATCAGTTTACACCCCAAATTGTTGGGTTCGATAACGGTCCATATCAAACAATGGCAATGTTGGCAACCTCCATGTGAAAAAGGAGCAGAGCAACCCCCCCCAAAAAAAAATGTGCTTGGCAACCCCAACAATTGCCAATAATCAACTATCCTCAATAGAGGTTTATGATGGTTTATGATTGGCTTTACCACGTTTCGAATCACCAGCCTCAAACAAGGGAACCAGCGGATCCTCTGAGTTGGCGCTTCGTTCGTGGTAGGTGAAGTGAAGGAAGCGCGTCACGCGTTGTCCCAGGCCGTCGGGGATCTTGTTCACCCGGAGGAAGCGACGCAGGAGGCCGAACCTGCCAGGATGGACCATGCTGAGCGGCTGAATTGGAGTTGGTTTCTGTGGATGAACTATGGTGTATATGGTGAGAATATATTTATACACCAACTTCTAACCAGTGCGCACCACAAGGAACAATTGGTTGGGGTCTTCAGGGGGGGAGGATGAACTATGATGACATACATAGAGTTTAACATTTTTTGTGATAATTAGGTCAAGCTGCATTGTGCTTAATGAATCGTGGGTCAACTCTTCACGTCCAGTGGCTCCGGTGCAACGCAATTGACTGTGTTTCAAAATGTTGGAAAACCTTTGGTGAATTGTACTAATACCTATTGGCTTAGATTCGGTGGTGACGGGTAATTATCCATATTTTCGGCAACGGGGGGGTGGCATTCCCCATTAACAAACACACCCAAAGTGAATAAGGTCGGCTTGTACTATCCCATTATATCCCATTACACCACCATATTTTCTTGGTTTATATAATAGTTCATAAACTTTATGCCTATATCTACTGTTGGATATTCTCCCACTTTACACCCATATTGTGATATACCACTGTTGCTGCCCAGCCGAGTCTCTACTTGGATGTGCATCCCAATTACAGTAATTAGTAAGTGGTTTATAAACCCTTAAAACTCAGGATATCTCATATGTAACTGGGGTATGATATGGTATAATATGGTCATACTGCCACTTGGAGGTTTCCTGAAATGGGATTGTTCATTGTAAACCAAGCATTTTGATCATTTTTGGGGTCCCTTATTTATGGACCCCCCCACTTCTAAATGTCAATGGATTGGTTTAAAGGAACATATACAGGAAACCATGTTTACCATTAAATATTGGGCTTTCCGGGCCATTCAAAATGGAAATGGAGCTGGGAACCATCGATTCTAACTATAGTTGTATAAACAAATTCTATACATTAATGCCAAGTTTACCACCATTTTGGTTGATGAAATCATTGACCAAGCAGCTGCTGCGTCTCTTCCATCCTCTTGTTCTGCAAGGTGCTGACCAACGAAGTCATTGACGAGATCACCGTCGAGAAAGTGATCAGCGACACCAGAGCCACGATGATGGAATAAAGGCCTTCCAACCTTTGGGATGTTGTGATAGAACAATCTACGTATGTGCATACACGTTACATAGTATTACCTACACACATATGTATATATATATATGATATATGATATATGTACGCAAATGCAGTTTATATATACAGGGTAAAATGGTAAAATGCTTATATAAATATATTTAATTCTATGTATACATCGTAGATCATGATATGTCAATACTGGAAGTTGAAGTTCACTTATATACAATACATAGGAGGAGTTTACAACCCACAGCATAAGCAATTATGGGATTCGTTTTTGGGTGGGGAGGGTCAAAAAGCCAAATTCGTCAACATCAAAGACGGGGGAAGGCAACCTGTCGAACGCCCTGGGATGAGTATATGGACTTAAGTCATTAAACAAGCTTGCGAAAATGATGTAGTGATTGAACCAACAAAAATGTCCATGTCATAAATTTAACTTGTTTTTTCCCCACCTATCTTTGCTGCTAAAAATTGCTGAGTCATCCAGCATTTCTTGGATCGACACTTGAACCTCAACCAAAAAATCTCGAGCCAGGCCCCGGCACTCGCTGACTGCTTCAATGTTGGTGCCACCGATGCCCAGGTGTGAAAAGGCCCATCTCAGGCTGGACTCAGCGTGCCAGCACGAGAGCATCCATCGATCGTTCGATGGTACCATGTTATACACTACTGCAAGATACTATGCTTTCATTCATGTATCAGGTCTCATTAAGTTAAGAGTTACCAAACCACAACCCTCGTTATATAGCAGGATGATGGGAAAATGAATGAATTTACCTAGAGTGAAAATCAAGGGAAAGGCCCCCAACTGATAGGCAAGTTGGTTGAAATAACCAGATAGGCAAATAGTTGGATCTATGATGGGATAATGTGGGATCTAAATATACATATGTATAGTTAGATGTGTCATAAACCAACATAATTATTGCTTGGTGGGACTCAATTCTGGAACAAGAATCGGATAATATCGGATATCTATGCAGTAGATTGTAGTAGGACACGTGCTATCAAAACTATTTGGGTGTGAAGTTTGCCTGAACATGTTTGGAAAACCAACAATTCCATGAGCAATTCCCATCGTTGAAAACCCGATCCAAACAACATTGGAACGGCAGCCGTGACGCTTCCCGGTTCGGTGACGCTTCACCGGATCGATTCCCAAAATTTTTACCCACCGACGGAGATGCCATGGAGAAACTTCTGCATGGTGATGAATATGGCCAATCAATCTCTGGTTGGTGGTATACCTACCCCTCTGAAAAATATGAGTTCGTCAGTTGGGATGATGATTCCCAATATATGGAAAAATAAAAAATGTTGCAAACCACCAACCAGAATCAATCTGGGTGATCAAACGACATTCCCAGTTAAATAGACGCCCATTTAGACGTGGTTTTCCATATTTTTTTTCCCGGAATCAACTATACATTGGACGACCTTTTCCAACTGATGCTCATGTCTCTTGCCCGGTGTTTCATGAGATCTTGAAGCAATCCTGTGGTGGTTGTCCATGGGACGAACCTAGCATCCATATTGATTTCACAAAAAAAACACTTCTATCTGTTAACATCCCCGTGTCACTTTCAGATCATTTCTCATTTCCTGAATCGCTCTGCGGGCCCTGTTTTGGGTCACCGGATGATCCCGGAGCGTACCCTCCGCCGGGCGTCGCTGTATTGGATGCCAAAGGAGGAATGCAGCGCGCCCGATCGGCTGAGCCAAGTCTCGGACTCGGAGTCCAAGGAACCGATCCCAAACCTCAGGAAGACATGTTTTTTTTTACTGAGAAAATGAAGATATTTTTTGTTCATATAGCGCAGCAATTCAACAATGGTACTTTCTGAGATGGGGAAATGGTGAGGATATTTGTTTGGGGAATACGACGCTGAATAGCTTAAATCATGCGGCAAATTTGAGGTATTGAACCATGAAAGGATAATACAACGAACAAACAATGTCAATGTCAAAAAAAGTAGACCAACAAAAAATTCTAGCTTTAAACGACGGTTCTACGGACAAATATGGGGGAATGTTTTTTCTCCAACATGGGAATATGTTCACAATCTTTCACAACTAGCCATTTAGCAGCGTTTGCAAAAAATATCGAAAAATTACTTTACTTCGTGTGATCCCCACCATGACATTTATACATTTGCTTACTGGCAAATCTTCTGGCATTCTATCTGACATATCTTCTGGCATTCTATCTGGTATTCTATCTGGCATTCTATCTGGCATATCTTCTGGCATATCTTCTGGCATATCTTCTGGCATTCCATCTGGCATATCTTCTGGCATTCTATCTGGCATATCTTCTGGCATTCTATCTGACATATCTTCTGGCATTCTATCTGGCATTCTATCTGGCATACCTTCTGGCATATATTCTGACATATCTTCTGGCATTCTATCTGGCATTCTATCTGGCATATCTTCTGGCATATGTTCTGGCATATCTTCTGGCATATCTTCTGGCATTCTATCTGGCATATCTTCTGGCATTCTATCTCGCAAATCTTCTGGCACTCTATCTGGCATATCTTCTGGCATTCTATCTGTCATTTCTTCTGGCATTCTATCTGGCATTCTATCTGGCATATCTTCTGGTATGTGTTCTGGCATATCTTCTGGCATATCTTCTGGCATTCTATCTGGCATTCTATCTGGCATTCTATCTGGCATATCTTCTGGCATATATTCTGACATATCTTCTGGCATTCTATCTGGCCGTTGAGGTCCAGCGGTGCACACTGATTGGGCAGGTCCCAGGTTGAGGTCCAGCGGTGCACACTGAGCTGGGAAGGTCCCCGGTTGAGGTCCAGCGGTGCACACTGAGCTGGGCAGGTCCCAGGTTGAGGTCCAGCGGTGCACACTGAGCTGGGCAGGTCCCAGGTTGAGGTCCAGCGGTGCACACTGAGGTGGGCAGGTCCCAGGTTGAGGTCCAGCGGTGCACACTGAGCTGGGAAGGTCCCAGGTTGAGGTCCAGCGGTGCACACTGAGCTGGGAAGTTGGCAAAGAGCTTGGCGAAGAGTTGGCAAGGCGGAAGTGCAGGTGGAAGTTGATGCAGACATGGTCGAGGAGAAACAGGAGGAGGAGGACGAGGAGGAGGAGGAGGACAGCTAGCCGAGGAGGAGGAGAACAACTCTGATAAAATCTAACAACCCTCACCTGGCAGGTGGGGAACTAGTCATCTCCGGATAATCCGAACCCATCTTGGCCGTTGATCATTGGAGGGCTACATGTTTTTTCTATGCCGCTCTGGGGCAACCTTCCTGACTAGTCAACCAGGGCTACCTTTATATCCACAGCTAACATGAATTGAAATCTATCCGAAAAAACATCTGGGCTTTACCACGATGGTCACAAGAATTTCTTACTGACTATATAGATCACATATATAGAACCCACAACAAAGAGTAAAACAAATCAAAAACCTGATTTATGAGGCATACCATCTATACCGAAAACAAAAAACACAAACAAACTGTGGAGTGTCCTCTCTCCCTCTCTCTCTCTATATATATATGTTTATATGTATATTTTTTTCATCTTTGAATGTTTTGCCATGGGCCAAGCGGCCAGCCACAGGCGATCACATGCTCCATGAGCATCATGCCGAAGATCACCAGAAAGAGACTGAACTGGGTATAGGCCACCTATACGTCGAAAAGAGATCCAACCAAGAATCAGCAGAATCAAACTCATCTAACCTACAACAAAAAGAGGGTTGTCGAAGATTTTTTTCCAGCAAGTTTGAGGGTGACCCGCCGTTTTGGACACACCCAAATGAGTGTGGGGGTTTGAGAAGCAAGTCAGAATCACAGTGGCTTCATGGACTAATAGTGGACCATTCAATCGGTAACATATGCTCAATCAACAACAAAAAACAACAATGATGTAACTAATATCTAATGATGAAAAAAACAAAACCAAAACGAAAAAAACAATAAATGAAGATGAATGTTATAGTCTAAATCAACCCCTAGGAACCATCTTAAATCTTTTTTCTTATTTTGGGATTCTCCCACTTGGATCATGAGTTGGTCAGTAGCTCCATTGCTGAAAATCCTTCTGGTATCCTACCACAGGTAAACAAAGGGAACCACCAGTAGAAGCTGTAGGTGAATGGTTTATAAGGTGCCAAAATCGTCGGTATAATATTTTTCTGATCGTATCCTGTCTATAGATTTGATATCCCAGTTGCTGTCCACTTCACAACCGTGGAGATATAGTCAAGCACTCCACGTGTGACATGTTGGTCCAAAAAAACAATGCCCCTCCTGGAATAGGAAAATTGACTTTTCCGGACTACTTCAAGGTGTTTGTCATTGTTTTTTAGTAGAATTCACAATTTCTGCATCGTTTTGGTCATCAATCTTGATATTCATTATATATATATATATCCCATTTCATCCCAAGGTATTTAGAACATCAACATTTCCCCATCTCGTTCAAAAAATAGGGTAGCCCGGTCATCGCAAGAATTTTTTAAAACACAAATCAGATCAAATCAGATATGTTCACATATTTTATCTGTTATGTGATGGCCAAACATGGTTTTACCCTTGAGCTCATGGCCACTTTTCCTGGTTTTACCATGGCCATGGCCATGTCATCTGCTTCGTACCTCCGATTCAAAGCGATCGCGTAGGAAGCTCGCAAAGCGCGAGAGTTTGCCCAGGCGCACCACACGGAAGAGCCTGCAAACTCTAACCATCCCAGTGCTTCACCCGGAGAAATCGAGGTTTCACATGGTTTTCGCATGGGGGAAATCGTAAATGCTTTTTACCAACCTGGTTGGTGGTTTTAACCATCTTGAAAATATGAAAGTCAATGGGAAGGATGACATCCCATATCTTATGAAAAATAACAAATGTTTGAAACCACCAACCAGCAACATATTCAAACATGGGAATCTAAACCATCAAACTAGAGGTTTTCACCATCAGAATAGAGGTCGCGGAAATTGGCCAAGATCTGCCGTTGGACTACGCGTTGATATGTATATTGCATCATATATATATATATATATAGTTTTTTTTGCTGTAAGCATACCAAACGATATGAAGATCCACCATGAAAGTAGATCATTTCAGGAAACCATAAGTTTTCCACACCCTTTTCGTGTGTTTACCCTAGGGTACCCATCTCTTTTCATTGTGTAAATCATCCATTTGGGATACCCAACTATTACCAAACGAAATCAGGCCTGTACAAGGCATCCTCCAAGTTTGATGTGATGAACAAAAACAACGTGGTCAGCTAGAATTCATAATTTTTAGACCAACTGATACCCTCGGGTAATTTAAGATAACGATTGAAAATGGTCATTTATAGTCGATTCACACTTTAAAAAATGAAATTGGTGATTTTCCATAGCTATGTTAGTTTACCAACTGATAACTAGGGGACACCAGATAACATATATATATATATATCATTATATAATATTCCTGAAGTATGTTCGGCCGGCCACAATCATCCAAGCCGATGGTGCGGTGAGGTCGCTAGAGGTTTCCAAATTGGATTAATATCTAAAATCAAAGTAGCTATCATTAGTCTGCTGATTAATCATTAATCAAAGTTACTAGGTGTACCCTAAAAAAAATAGGGTGTGCTGCTCTTTGCGATTTAGCAAGACAGTCAAATAATATCAAATAATAATGTTGGGGTTTTGGTGGATTCGATGTTGGTTTGTTTGTTGCTGAAATTTATCAAAAATGCAGAACATGGAAATGTAAACAGTGAGCAACGATCGAAACATTACATGGACATATCATCAACCAACAAATTATAACGAGCAAAGCACCGAAATGAATGATTGGTCAGTGTATCACGCAGCATCACACAATTCAGCAAATTTAAAAATGGTTTTAAAAAATGGTTAAGCAGTTCATTGGAGTTATGCTTACCAACTGAGCAAACGAAATCAAAGTAAAACCCATTAAATCACATTGAAACAGCATAAAGTCCCGTAGAATCACCATGAATCACCATGAAATTCCATGAAACAACCATGAAATCCCCTAAACTTCCCATGTGAACCCGAATTGCATTCCCTCAAAGGACTGGTGCTGTGGTCGACTCAATCGACAGACTTTCCGGTCCTGAGAAGCCGCAAGACCCGCGTGCTGGCACTGGCACGGCCGCCCCCCGAGGCTTCCAAAACGATGTCGATGGTGGTCACCACAAAGTCCTTGCAGTTAATCGCTGTAAATAAAGCAGTTAAATATCTTATGCATGGGGTTATTTGATGATGTTTGTCACCTTCGTTATTGGTTATAATATGTTATAATCCCATGTATAGTGGCTTACTTCATGATATATGATGATTTATAATAGCCTATACTTCACACTTACAACTTATAACGAAGATTATTTCATGATATTTGTCAACCAACTAGTTATAGGAGTTAGAAATCCCATGGCCAAAACTGTGTAGGGCCAGAATTGTGGACGGTCACGAATGGTCGGATCATGACTTCTTTGTGCGCTTCAAAAATAAGCTGAACAACAGCTGATGTTCGTGCCGGTTTTTGATCAATGGTTGAAGGTGAGTGGCGAAATGCCCAGTGTTTTGACGGGAACATGAATTTCCCATCACTGGATTCAAGGCACATGACCAGAGCTGGTGAGTACACAGCTGGGAGCCAGCATGACGCAGGCAGCTCATGAGCCCTGAAGAGACAACTTAGTTTTTAATTCGGGATAGGGCGGATAGAAAGAAAGATAAAAACAGTAGATTAATTAGTACGCACAGATCCGGACGTTTGCCCCGAGCCTGTGTTTTCTCGCACGAAACGGACATTTTTTTTTTCACGGACGCCCACGAAGTCTGCGAAAGGGTGTTGCCAAAGCAAATTTTGTGTCATACGCGTGGCAAGGGGCCACACCTACTGTACCGTCGATCCCTGCAAGGCGGTTAGAACAGCGGATGAAACATGCGTTAAAACGGTGGGAAAACTAGATATCTTATGTCATCTTGGGCGAACGTTAGATTCTGCGGGAATTAGTAGATATTCAACATGATGATAGATATTACTTGGCTTAAACTATACACAATAGCGCAGAATAACAATCATGATTTTTGAAGATACACTTCCCGGTGAGTGGTTGGATTCAATTGTTTTGAGTCCTGGAACTGATGATATTCCAATTGTTGATGTGCATTATCGATTTCTATTCTGACCCACACACAAATATTTGGCTCCACTTGATTTTGCTTAAACTTTTGCTGGATAAAATATCTATGAACAAACGTAGAAACTATGAAAACTGCTCTGCGAGGCAACTATATGCCAAACAATTATGCTATGAAGTAAAGCAATTAGCAGCTTAGTTATCTTTGGATCTATACTCCGCAATTTTTGGTGTGGCTACTACTTGCTTTACTATTTCTCCCCAGAGCTACATTGGGCGACAACCACTTCCACCTCCCACGTCCCATCTACAAGTCCCTTCTCGTCGAGTTACCGGCAGAAACCATGTCTTCCTGGTTGACTTTGGGCGGCCCGATGGTATCTAGCTACAAAACGCAACCGTTTCTACGGGCACTGCTGGTGCTGGTGGAGGTTTTTCAACGTGCAGTTCACATTATTGACCGGCATAAAAAACCATGGGTTTATCTACATTGAAACCATTGGCCCCTTCGACAACAGGCTTTCGACAACTATGTTCCTATGTTCACAAAATTACACAGATAATACCATTAATATACGTACTATAAACGTTTACACAGATGCACATAAATATCTTACAAGTCCAAATAATCTACAGAATATATATATAATATGATATGATAGGCCGCACTATCGGTGGGAGACGTTGCCACAGTGTCAATGCCCTTCTCATTCGTTTTGGAAAGAACAAGGGTAACACGAGGCTCGTTCAACGCCGGGTGTCAGGTAGCGACGCGCAATGGCTCGGCGTTTGGAGATCAGGTCCCCCTTGTGCAAATAGCCAGTGAAAAAGGACAAAATCAAATCCAAGCACCAGTAGAACACCTGGTCCAGTCGTCTGCTGAAACCATGCAGAACCCATGGCAGAACTACAAATATGGCTTTATTCACCAACCGACATTGTCATTTCCATCAAAATGTGGGGTTGAATGCGTACAGAAACCGGAATGCAATCCCATCCCCATAATATGAAACACCCCTCATAAACCATGGTTCAGTAAAAACTAGACGACGGTTGGCCCGAGAGCGAAAAAGACGTTTTTCAAGCTGCTCTGAGTATGGTAGTCGTAAAAAATAGTCGGTGAATGGTTGGTGAATTGTATATGAGCTATGGAGGGATAAGTTGTGAAAAGTCAGATTGATCAAGAAGAGGATACATGTGACAACCCATGCACATGCACTGTGCTGCTTGGTAAAGGGCATCATATGACACGTGACTTGCAACCACAGAGAGACATAGATAGAGAGAGGGAGAGAGAGACGGAGTTTGCATCCTATCCTTCCTATTATTTTTCACACGCACAGAACCTTTTTACACACAGACGCTTTTGCACAGAAGCTGTTACACACAGACGCATTTACACACAGACGCTTTTACACACAGAAGCGTTTACACACAGACGCTTTTACACACAGAAGCTTTTACACACAGAAGGTTTCTCACACAGACACTAGACATTTTTACACACATAGGCTTTTACACACAGACGCCTTTACACACAGACACTAGGCACTTTTACACAGAGAAGGCTTTTACACACAGGCGCCTTTACACACACACAGACGCTTTTATACCCAGATGCTTGTACACACACACACACTTTCACGCACAAACGCTTTTGCACACAGAAGCTTTTATACACAGAGGCTTTTACACAGCTTTTACACACAGAAGCTTTTACACACAGACACTTTTACACACAGACATTTTTACCCACAGAAGCTTTTACACACACACAAACACACAGAAGCTCTACAACAGCTGAGAGCATCACATCAACAGCGCACATTGTTTTGGTCTGCTACATCATCACGACAAATCTGTTCACACCGTGCGAAAGATTTGAGCCCAGGAATGTGCAACTCGCCTGTAGTAAAGAGGTAAATCTGTATGAATTTGCGCAGTCGACCGCAAAGTATTAGATCTTCAACTTCGAAACTGAGAACACGACTCCTGAGTTTGACATAGCAAAGCACCATTGTCGCGACGACCTGCAAGCTCGAGACTCAGCACTACTATGATGCTGTGAATGACACATATTTCTAGAATTTGATGATCGGACTTTTCATAAACAAATAAACAACAAAAGCTCGGTACCATGATGCCATAGATGCCACATGTTACGCTACCTTACACTCGACATAGCAGCGAAACTACATCAAAAAAGGCTCGGTACCATGATCATCTGCATGACATGTGTTATGTCATTTTATTAAGGAAATTTCCATGCAAATCACCAAAACAAGCTCGGTACCCTGATGCTGTAAATGATATATGTTACACTACTTTACTCAAAACAATTCAACAGAAATACAGAAAAAATGAAACAGCGACCACAATGCGTTCACAAACGTCACGGGTGCGCGACTTGAACCAAACATTTTGCATTCAGAAATCCCGAGACATGCATATCTGTTCGCTAATTCCTAATATTTGTTCCTGATATTTAATGCTAATCTTCATGTTCACACTGACCGAAACGCATCTTGTCCATTCGTTCACATCCGAGCCCAGGAACTATACTTCACTATGTCTGCAAACGTTTGCAACAGATCTCGATGCCATGACATGCTTGATTTCAAAACAAAAAGTTTGAGTTCAGGACTATACTCTGTCATTGAGCGACACTCGTCCAAGCAGCAGTGTCGTTGTGTGGTCTCAACCTTGGTGTAGCGCGCACCATCGAAAGCAGTTGTATTGCTGTTGCATTTTAATATACAATTTCCCACACAAATTGCCAAAAAAGGCTCGGTACCATGATGCTGTAAATTGCATGCATCACACAGTTCTCGAAGGAACCATCCACAAAGGTACAACGAACCCAACAGCTTGGTAACTTCTACAACTTCATGCACTAACCTGCTACGCACTCGCACAATGCAAGGCAAAGAATGTGTTCTTCGAAGCCTGAGACCACGACTCCTGCGTTTGACATGCAAACATCATTGTCGCATAGACATGCAAACTGAACAGTGAAGCTCACTATGAACATATCAATTCCCACACAACGCACCAAACGAACCGAGCTCCACACGTCCTAGCACGGATGCACTAGCAAGCATTTTCACCCTCAATCTCTGACAGTTCCATGTCGTGCGGTAAAACTACACACAAAAGCTTTTACCCACAAACGCTTTTACAGATGGTGCTTTTACACAAACACACTTTGACACGCAGACGCTTTGACACACAAAAGCCTTTACACACAAACGCTTTTACACAGACGCTTTTACACACAAAAGCTTTTACACACAAAAGCTTTTACACACAGACGGTTTTACACACAGACGCTTTTACACGCAGACACTTTTACACGCAGATGCGTTTTACACACGCATACACGCTTTCACACACAAACGCTTTTACACACAGACGCGTTTACACACAGACGCTTTTACACACAGACGCTTTTACACGCAGATGCTTTTTACACACGCACACACGCTTTCACACACAAACGCTTTTACACACAGACGCTTTTACACACGGACACTTCAAGACAAAGACGCTTTTAAATTTTACACACGGACATTTACACACAGACGCTTATACACATAGATGCTTTTACATACAGACACTTTTACACACAGACGCTTTAACACACAAACACTTTCACACACAGAGGCTTTTTACACACAGACGCTTTTACACACACACACACTTACACACACACACACTTTCACACACAGAGGCTATTTCACAGAGGCTTTTACACACAGACGCTTTTACACACAGACGCTTTTGCACACACACACTTTTGCACACAGACACTTTTACACAGACACTTTTACACACAGACACTTTTACACAGACACTTTCACACACAGAGGCTTTTACACACAGAAGCCTTTACACACAGAAGCTTTTACACACAGAAGCTTTTAAACACAGGCGCTTTTACACACAGACGCTTTTACACACAGAGGCTTTTACGCACAGACAATTTTACACGCAGACGCTTTTACACACAGACGCTGTTACACACAGACCCTTTTACACACAGACACTTTTACACACAGACCCTTTTACACACAGACGCTTTTACACAGAGACGCTCTTACAAACAGACGCTTTACACACAAACACTTTCACACACAGAGGCTTTTACACACAGAAGCCTTTACACAAAGACTCCTTTACACACAGGCGCTTTTACACACACAGAAGCTGTTACACAGAGGCTTTTACACACAAACACTTTGAAACACTGTTGCTTTTACACACGGACGCTTTTACACACAGAGGCTTTTACACACAGACGCTTTTACACACAGACACTTTGACACACAGACGCTTTTACACACAGACGCTTTCAGACACAGAAGCTTTTACACACAGACTCCTTACAGAGACGTTTGCACATAGAGACTTTCACACACAGAAACTCCGTTACACACAAACACTTTCACACACAGACGCTTTTACACACAGGCGCTTTTACACACAGACTCCTTTACACACAGACGCTTTTACACAGAAGCTTTTACACACAGAAGCTTTTACACACAAACACTTTTACACACAGACGCTTTTACACACAGACGCTTTTACACACAGACGGTTTTACACACAGAAGCTTTTACACACACACACACACGCGCATTTCTAGTACACACAGACACACACACACACACTTTCACACACAGAGGCTTTTACACACAGACGCTTGCACAGGGACTTGTACACGCAAACACTTTCACACACAGACGCTTTTACACAACACTTTTACACACAGACGCTTTTACACACAGACAATCTTACACAGACGCTTTTACACACAGACGCTTTCACACACAGAGGCTTTTACACACAGAAGCTCCTGTATACACAGAGGCTTTTACACAGACACTTTTACACACAAATGCTTTTACTCACAGACGCTTTTACACACAGACACTTTTACACACACACACACGCTTTTGCACAGACGCTTTTACACACAGACGCTTTTACACACAGACGCTTTTACACACAAACACTTTCACACACAGAGGCTTTTACACACAGACGCTTTTACACACAGAGGCTTTTACACACAGAAACTTTTACACACAGACACTTTTACACACAGATACTTTTACACAAAGAGGCTTTTACACACAGACGCTTTTACACACAGACACTGTTACACACACGCTTTTACACAGACGCTTTTACACACAGACGCTTTTACACACAGACGATTTTACACACAGACGCTTTTACACACAGACACTTTTACACACAAAAGCTTTTACACACAAACGCTTTTACACACGGCACTTTTACACACAGACACTTTTACACACAGACGCTTTTACACACAGACGCTTTTACACACAGACCCTTTTTCACACAAACACTTTCACACACAGAAGTGTTTACACACAGACTCCTTTACACACAGGCGCTTTTACACACAGCTTTTACACACAGAAGATTTTACACAAAAACAAAACTTTCACACACAGAGGCTTTTACACAGAGGCTTTTACACAGAGGCTTTTACACACAGACGGTTTTACACACAGACGGTTTTACACACAGACGCTTTTACACACAGACACTTTGAAACACAGACGCTTTTACACACAGACGCTTTTACACACAGAGGCTTTTACACACAGACGCTTTTACACAGACACTTTGACACACAGACGCTTTTACACACAGACGCTTTTACACACAGACACTTTTACACACAGAGGCTTTTACACACAGAGGCTTTTACACACAGAGGCTTTTACACACAGACACTTTTACACAGACGAAAGCGTTACGATTGACCAAGTAAAATCGCATTTTTCCTCAGTTTTTGACGTCCAACGTCCATTTCGTGCGAAAGGGTTGCGCGCGACCAATAAAAGTTGCAATTTTTCCTCAGTTTTTGACGTCCAACGTCCATTTCGTGCGAAAGGGTTGCCGGGGACGCTTCAAAATCGCAATTTTACCTAGGTTCTGGACGTCCAACGTCCATTTCGTACGAAAAGGTTGCGCGCGACCAATAAAAGTTGCAATTTTTCCTCAGTTTTTGACGTCCAACGTCCATTTCGTGCGAAAAGGTTTTTTTTTCCTCAGTTTTTGACGTCCAACGTCCATTTCGTGCGAAAATGTTTTTTTTCCTCAGTTTTTGACGTCCAACGTCCATTTCGTGCGAAAGGGTTGCCGGGGACGCTTCAAAATCGCAATTTTACCTAGGTTTTGGACGTCCAACGTCCATTTCGTGCGAAAGGGTTGCGTTTCGTGGCGCTCCGGCGGCACCGCCCCCGCCTTAAGAGAGAATAGAGAAGAGCGAGAGGAGATCTGCAGATGTGAAGGTGTGAAGATCTAGATCTGCAGGTGTGAAGGTGAGAAGATGTAGATCTGCAGGTGTGAGGGTGTGATGATGTAGATCTGCAGATGTGAGGGTGTGAAGATCTAGATCTGCAGGTGTGAGGGTGTGAAGATCTAGATCTGCAGGTGTGAGGGTGTGAAGATCTAGATCTGCAGGCGTGAGGGGTGAAGATGTAGATCAGCAGATGTGAGGGTGTGAAGATGTAGATCTGCAGATGTGAGGGTGTGAAGATCTAGATCTGCAGATGTGAGGGTGTGAAGATCTAGATCTGCAGGTGTGAAGGTGTGAAGATGTAGATCTGCAGATGTGAGGGTGTGAAGATCTACATCTGCAGGTGTGAGGATGTGAAGATCTAGATCTGCAGGTGGGAGGGTGTGAAGATCTAGATCTGCAGATGTGAGGGTGTGAAGATCTAGATCTGCAGATGTGAGGGTGTGAAGATCTAGATCTGCAGGTGTGAAGGTGTGAAGATCTAGATCTGCAGATGTGAGGGTGTGAAGATCTAGATCTGCAGGTGTGAGGGTGTGAAGATCTAGATCTGCAGGTGTGAAGGTGTGAAGATGTAGATCAGCAGATGTGAAGGTGTGAAGATGTAGTATAACGGCTGCTTTTTTTACGAAGAACCCTTCGCAGGCGCTCTCGGGAAAAATTGCGTGCAAACACATAAATCGGCGTATTTGAAACCCAGGAGTTGTTGCTGGACCCATGACTTTCATTATTCTTGGCCTTAACTTGGCAACTTTTGCAACCAAAACGACAAGCGAAGTCGCTTCCAGCTGGTTCCACCCCATCCACCCACGTCCACCTCGATCCTTGAGATGATAAAGAAGAGCGGCAGCTCCTCGTAGAAGCCGCGGATCACGAACTGCAAGGGCAGGATGATCGCATCCAAGACCTGGAGTTCCAAAAAATCTGAGATTTGACTAGTGGATTTAAGGCTACCCTATTAGCGGTATATAGGGGTACCATGGGCTAGCCTATTTTCGGACAACCCTACCGGAAATCTACCAACATTCAAACTTGGACAAAGCTCGGGTGGCTTTCAACCAACCCGGCCAAGCCAAAAGCCAAGCCGGCCAAGCCAAACCAGCATTCTGGCAGGTGCCCTTTTGAACTTTAAGCATCTTCGAAAATATGGGATCATCATAATTAAGGATTGCACAATTTATAGAACCACCAGAAAAGTCATGGACACCTCACGACTCGTAAAAAAATCAAGACCGGAAGTTGTGGGTGTTCAGATGTTGTGCCACAAAATGCTACACAACATGTTTTTAAAATCTAAAAGGACCAAAATGGACCAAACTTTTGGCAGAATGATTCTAACTGAATGCACGTGATCCATGGTGCATAAATATAAGTGTAGACATCCCAGTAATCAGTTGGGCATGCTGATTACTTCTTCGGTTCATGATGTCAATGATCCATGGCCAAAGAATGCACCGTCCAGGGCGATCAAACCTACCAACCAAACGCGCCAAGAAACCAACTTTAAAAGATACCACAAACCGGGCATCCACACCCGCAAGCCGCTTTTGATTGTGGTTTTGCCCATGAGAAGCCAGAAGTTAACGTTCGCAGAAATGCTGTGCCCCTGTGAAGCCTCTAAGTGCAGTGTATTCGTTCATGTGTCTGTGTCTGTTTTGTGCTCAAAGTCAGTTTGTTCTGATTTCACCATCACCATCAAAATCATCATCATCATCACCACCGCCACCATCATCACCATCAGTCCGTCATCAGCATTCTTCAGCATTCTGAAATCGGAGTCCGTCCGGCTTCCAAGGGACTAAGAAGACCACTCCCATAATATAACCATAAACATAATATATACATATCCAACCATATAATATACATATACATATATACATATCCATTATATAACCATACATTTCATCATATCTATATCTATCCCCTCATCATTCTAAACAGTCCAAGGCACCAAGAAGACCACTCCCAGGAAGTCCCAGAAATTTCGGAAATGTCCATTGGGACTCAAGGCGCAGAAGGACGGCCGATGCCAACTGATGGCCTTCAAGGCCTTGACCTCGCGATATCATCGCTGAAAGATAACCCGTGCCCAGGATTTTCTCATATCCTGAAGTAGACAAAATATGGGATTTCCCGATATATTCTCATTCTATAGATTTCTATAGTATATTTCTACAATTTTTCTATAGATTTCCAGAGTCGATTTATCTAATTCCCAAATTCTATCTACTCCATCATCATCCACTTTCTTACCGTTAAATCATTGATTGACATAAACCCCCTAGAAATCCTTCTCTGGGTTTCTGGACCACTCCGAGCCACACTTTGCACGGCTTGCATCTGCGTCATGGACGTCCCGTTCCGCTGCCCCACGCGCGACGCAGACGTCTTAGCTCTGCGTTTCCAGCACTCCAAAGGCACCATGCCTCGGTGAAGCAATACATGGAGATTGAACCACCATAAGCCAGACAATTCAGAGAGGAACAACTTCTGGTGGTTTTGAATGGTGTTGAACTATACAACTATGGCGTTCAACAGCAATCTTTGGGCTTTTAAGCAAATTCGGGTGTTTTGACCAGTTAAAATAAGGATATCCTATGGATATGGCTTCAAATTGGATGCCAAAACGTGGGACTCTTGGGTCCACTTTCAGGGCACTAGATTCCACTAGATCACCAGGGAACGTGATGACATGCCCCCTGGCAATGACACATGGGAGAAGAGACGGGTCCTTGAACAAAGGGACGCGTCTCCTAGTCCACCAAACCAACAACTCACTCCGAACGCGAAAAACGTCTGGGTGCAGCATCAATGGATTGAAATCCTGGTGGTGAACATCAAACAATGTACATTCTGACCACATGAGATCATGGGATCTGAACATATCTGAACTGAACTACTACATTACCAACTGCTGTGCTCTTTCATTGCCTAGAATCCCTCCACACTCCTGTTGGGATGATCTAACTTAGCAAATGGTTCGCATGCAACCGGATTCAGCCATATTACGGCGACAAACCTCTGCACAAGTGGCGCATCACCTTCCGTCAGAAGATTAACAAATTGGTTAAGCAAACATCGTCAATTGCAAGGAACACCCTGCTAATTCAACATCCTTTTTGGCCATGTTGCTATAAACCTCACCAGCCAAACCAACTATTTTAATTCTAGAGGCAGCTTAGCTTCACTTTCTCCCTAAACAGCCCAGCAAATTCATGATTTCTGGGCGGTTTTTCCCACTCATCGTGCTTTTTCTTACAGGAAAAACAAGCCATTGCCACGGCCCGGGGCCCAGGCCCCCCCGGCCGGTGGGGCCCAAGGCACCGTAGGTTTGCTGCACCGAGATGGATGCCAAGTTCTGCTGATTTCCGGGTGCAGGACTTGCCGTCCGTGGGGACTCGGGCGAGGAATCCACCGAGACCTGGAGAAGGGGTTCCTTCAAAGGTGGGGTGACATCATGTTGTATATATATATAGTATATATATATATATACACTATATATATATACACTATATATATATATATATACACTATATGTATATATACACTATATTTTTAGATAGTATATATATATATATAGTATAATATACATTCATTATATCGTTGTATAATATTTGATATATAAACAATATATAATATAAAATAATATAATATAATATAATATACTATAATAAATTTTAGTATAATATGATATAATATGATATAATATAATATGATATGATATGATATGATATGATATGATATGATATAATATATATTTTTATATTTTATGTAAAAATAACTCTGTATACATATATACATCAACGAAGCTTAGTATGATTGTTGGATTGGTTGATTGCACGGAATGGGGTGATCTAGCAATCCATGTCCACACCAGATTCTTCAGAGATTCACCCTGATACGGAGGTCGCCCCAAAAAGTCAGAATCTGCTAATACCTATATATAATCAAATGGTGGTACAGCCAAAAAGGCTCTCGATCCAGGTTTCATACTTATGAAATGAATGTTCTCTTTTAGTTACCTTGACCCTCAATCTGTTTAAAGCATAGCTATCCCACCCCCCAATTTTTGCTTTAGATTGGGTTCATTTTCCCACAGTTGTGTTATGTTCTTTGAGGGTCAAGGATTGTAGCTCTAATTGGTGCCTTGGAAGCAGCTTTTTGGGCCAATGTCAAGCAAAAAATGTGTCCCTTGTCTGCCTGCTGGGCAAATAAACAGTGATATTAGGTGACCTGGACAAAAAGGCATGGATTTGCCGTGGGGGCGCATCCTGGCAAAGGCTTGATTGATGTTTCACACCAGCCACCGGCTCACAAACAAGACCTATGTGCTGCGGCATCACCCCAACACTGAGGCGCAGGTGAAAAACATCTGTGGGTATGGGCTGGGTCAAAATGTTTGGCCCTTGAAATGCTTCCGTACTAAAATCGACCAGCAATTCGTGGATCCATTGGCATGCTGAGACTTGGCCCCCACCTCTAAGCAGGGTACATAATCCTGTCATTGGTTTTTACACTGGTTGTTTAATTGTTTCAATAAGGAGTCCGACGATGATGGATGATGATGGATGATGATGGATGATGATGATGGTGATGATGGTGATGATGGTGATGGTGATGGTGATGGTGATGATGATGATGGTGGTGATGGTGGTGATGGTGGTGATGATGATGGTCATGATGATGACCCTAGATGTGTTGAGTAGAACAACCCCCTACAATTAGCAACCAAAACTTCATGTATAAACGATATCCCAACTATATCTCCATCGTTTCATCGTTAAAACCCACCTATTAATGATGCTTAATGGTTATTGGTTACTCTATGTTATTGTGATCATTCATGATTAAAATCCAATGATTGGCTAGTCATTCATCATGCTTAAACCTCATGTATGGTTACTGTGATTATCACCGAATGACTAACCAACAAAGGCACTTAATGAACTGCTCAAAATAGCACGTGCCCGCACCTGGCGTTCCTGACGATCATTCCCGTCGGAGGAGTCCATCAAATTGAAGTTCGAACCTGACCACAGCTTCGAAACCCGAAGATGTCATTGCAAGGTGGTGCCCAAAAGTTAGCTAAGTTGGTCTATAACTCCACTTGTTTATGGTTTATAGGTAAAAACAGTTAGCCAAGTTGGTGCAAATAAATTCAATAACTCTACGGTTTTTGTTGGTGATATATCTATAGTATGCATGAGCTTATATAGAAAATTTATAACTGGGGGGGGCACAACCTTGTGGATGTGTCAAGGACAGGAAATTGAAATATCTATCTCTCTCTCTATAATAATAATACAATAAAAAATAATAAAGTAATACTATATTTATATTTAGAATAATAAAATAATAGTAATATGCCCCGTTGATGTAAAATATGATCATTGATATTCTTGAAGACCCATATTGTTATATGACACGTTTGAAATTGCAAACCCCAAATTGTCTTTAAGATACACAATTCTAGTATATATATATATATATTACATATTCTATGTGCAATGCAATGGCCAAACTTGGCAAAAAGACATCAGCATGCCTCCGCGTGGAAGTTCCCCAGGCAAAATCTTGGAAAAACCACTGTCATGGCTGCGGACGCGGGCACCTGGGAGACAAGGCACTGGGCCTCTTGATTTAGATGTCAAGATACATGAAGTGATGCCACCCATGGTTCCCGCAAATTTCATGAAATTTCACCATCTACCATGGGGATATGATGGGGATATCACCAGTGAGACATTTGGAGCCTACCCCCTTGTCATCAGCTGACCAAGCCATGGAGATGGTGCTTACCCATCCTTCAATGGCTAGCCTCTGGCAATCTAATATGGAAATGGCACTATAAGCCATATATATATATATATATTAAATATATATATATATATAACCCATTTCTAGATGATTTTCCCCCATATTTTTGGTATTTCCCAGCTAGCCATGAGGCTATGATGACTAGGTGGCTAAGTTGGTCCAATACCTCAGGCAAAAGGGGTGTAAACTGCCTCAATATAGCGGTAAAATAGCTGATTTTTCTCACTTGTGGTTATCATTTACCCATACTGAGCTGGAGCCGGGTTGATGATGGCCAACTTCCATCTTAGACCCTTAGTAAAGTCGGCCGGAGGCGCGTTCGGAACTGTTGGTCCCGCACATCATCTTGGCCATAGACGTTCTGGGTGCCACCGGCAGCGTCGGCAGTGGGGCGGGTACGGAGGGGCGGCGCCCCGTGCGCATTGAGTCCCTCCTGGGGAGAATTTTCATGGGTTGACAGATGGGGGACTAATGGATTTAACATGATTTAACCATGAAAAAGATGGAAATTCTGTGATTTAATGGGATTATATGGTGATGTGGACCATGATTTAACCATTCATGGGGATACTTTGGGAAAATATGAATGGGAAAGTTGGTTTACCCTCCGGCCATCAATTGTGGCTGGCTGGAAAATCCACCATCTAGTTCGATTTGAGCAGCTCTCCACCATGCTCCATCGAAGTTTTGAAACCAATGATGGGACCATTTGACTAGGCTTCCCACTCCCGTGACTTGTCAATCTGGAACCAAAACGAAACCTCATAAAGTCTCATTGTCTCTTAATATTTCTGGTAATTTATTTCATCAATAACGGCCATTCTCTAAGAACCCGGGATTTCGTCGGCTTGGTGGCGCAACCAGTTGGGTGCAGCCAAAGGACCTCTAATGGATTTTTCCAGCTTCCGGCACGTCTTCATGAAGGGTAAACCAACTGTTCTATCCATATTTCAATGAAAACATCATATATCACCATTCTCCACCATTCTCCCAGCATTTTGGGTGAAGAAATCCCAATTGGTTGCGGAAAAATCAGCCCCCACCAGCTGTCACCAGCTCCGCCCGGCTCTCCTGGCTGCCTCGAAACATTGCCCCAAACGTCGGTGCAGTTCCCAAAACTCTAAGCTGTGACGATCCATTCGGTGACAATCCAGCGACAACGCGGCCCCGGGCCCCGGGGCCCCGTTTTGTTTTCTTTTTTTTTTTCTGTTGCTTTTTGGCATGGATCCAACATATAACTTCATATAACTTCATTAATAACTGTTACTCTAGGTGGATGGTAAGCACGCGCTTACCGATTCCTCACATGTGGTACGGTTACTCGGTATAGCCAAATTTGACACCATGGAGATGTTGAAACTTTCCATGGCGTTTCGAAAGAGCCACCAATGGCTGCATTCCCTCCAGTGTCAGTTGGCCTATACTTGTTCCAGTTGGTGCTTTGGCCAACCAAGTATTGGTTGATTGGTATCAGCTTTTTTGGCTGAAAAACCATGTTTGCAACTGAACAAACAGTTGAATTTGAGCATGTTGAAATCGTCGGCAAACAACCTCTTCGTTCTCGGTTTGTCTAAAGAGTGGTGTCCACGTTTCAACTTGTTTTCATCCTCTGTGTAGATTCATATTGATCAAGGCTGCAGCTTCCCAGAAGTTTGTTGAACAATTGCACGATAGTGTCAAACAAAAAGGAAGGCTAGCCATGAATCATGAATCCTAAACCTCAACCCAGAACCGCTACCACGCAACCAAGCGAAAACAAACACGTAGAACGATTGATAGCTTTTTGGTCGGCCATTTTTGTGATGCTAATGATAGTCTAGCAGCAGCAGCAGCAGCAGCTGCTGCATGTCTACGTCCCCAATAGCTACAAATCCCCCGAATAGACTCTCCCTGTGCCAGGAATACCATTTCCTTTTTCGTCATACATGTCCGGTATCCCGGATTGTCTACAGTGCATGAGAACTTGCCTGAAAAATCATTGAAACAGCAAAGAACTAGTTTAGAATGTTGTGACAATAAACTGCTCATATATTACACCTGCCTACTTATCCACACATCAGAACTACTTTTTGCAGTCTCCGTTGATTCTGTGGAACACCCGAATAACAACCAACTCCTCGATGTAGCTGTACGTATAAGACAAGTTCAAATATGTTTGTTCGTTCATTTCTCGTTCTGCGAGACCTCCCCTATAATATACATAGTAAATTTGATATATATATATTATTTATGTTTATTTATATACACCATACATTACATTACAAAGTCACACACTATGTTTCAGGTTTCCACAAATCTGGCAAACTAAAAAACATATTCACCAAACAAGGTTGACCCAGTTCACAAGTCGATAGATAGCACTGCCCTGATTTCTGACTTCACACCATTGCTTCTGCTCCGACCCTTCGGATTTCGGACCTTTTACCAGCTAACCAAGCCTGAAGACTCACATGGAAACCCCAAGCCTTCGGTTTCCGCAACGCGACTCTCGCAGTTGAAAATTGCGCGAAGTTCCATTGTTCCATTGCTCACCTCCACAAAAGCAAGATTTTCCTCAAAGGCATGACCATCTTTAACGGACTTGAGCTTACCTCTTTGCAAGTCTTTCCGAAAATATAGACAACTCATGAACATCCATAAACAAATCCCTGATTTAAGATGATTTTTCTTCCGTATGTTTCGCTTTCCTTCATATTCAAAAATTACTATATATCGATCTATAACATCTGCAGGTCATTGTTTTTTGGACAAAAGTTTCACAGGAATCTCCCCAAACATCTGGTCAGCAACGCGGCGGTCCCGCTATCTCCAGTTTTGGGGTACTTTTTCAATGGGAAACAATCATCCATTGTAGATCCCCAACAAAAGATACAACAGTGAATGAAATTGTTTGTCATTTTGGGGGGTTGCTATATAAAATCGTTTGAAACTAATTGAAACATGTTGAAACTTTTTTTAGCTTTAACATAGAACCGCTACAATCTCTTGAACATAGCTGAAAAATCGCTTCCACCATTCTATTTAGATTTGGAGGCCTTAATTCATAAACCCAGTCTGTCAAGATCTGCGGGTTTCTTCATCCTGGGTTTTCATTGAAAAACAACAAAACATGCGCATTCAATCATCTGTCGGATCAGATCTGGCCCCAGTGATCCATCCCCAGCAACATCTGTTGGGGACATTTTACATCACCTCTGTTGGGGGATGAAAATACCCAATACGAAACCAAATTTGAATCTGCCGTGAAAACTTGGTGGGACTCCGAGCATGGAGTCAGGTTTCAAGTTTTCGTGGTTGAGAAATTTGCTTGTGGAAAGATGACTGGGAATGGTGATGGGTTTATTGTTTGTGAAAGTTGCCTTCGACTTGGTTTGCTTGTGTTTGATTTGAATTAAATTTGGTTTTGAATTTCAATTCAATTCAATTCAATTTGAACATGAGCGTAAGCTGCCTTCAGACAACTGGAATCAAACTTAGATGACAATTGGCGCTTTCCAGACTTCCGAAATTGACATGAATATTAAATACATTAAATATTATACTTTTCAGTTAAGTAGAATTGAGTTCACTTCTTGATTTTTAGAAAGGTCACAAAACATTTGGGAACTTTATTTGGTCCCTATGACTCCGAAGGCCCCGGAAGCCCAAGGCAAAGCCCAAGGCAAATACGTGTACTACATGTGAAGCCCATGTCCAAATAAAATGGTCACAAAGTGCTAAAGTGCTAGGACAAAGCTGCACAGAAGTCAGGTTTCACTGTTTCAATCGTTTGTCTACTCTACTGAGTACTGCAATGAATTGCCGCGGGTTGACCACAGTGTCATTTTGAATGCCCCAAATCACACAATCCGCAAACCTTTAATCCGTCATCTGGCTAAGGATTAAGGAATAAGTTTTGAAGCAGCCTGACAATTCTGTTTATATCGGTTGCCTTTGTTTCAAGGCTACCGTCCTTCTTCAGCGTGATTTTTTGAGGTTAGATTCAACAAATTTGGGGGAGAAGCACATGAAACAAAAACACACATTCCAAAATGTTGGCGAATTCGCTGTGGGATGTGGTTTACTCATCCCAGGAGTTGCGCCTGGTTCCTGAAGAGTACCGCTCCATTGTCATCGTTGATCTCACATGCCAGCTAACCTCTTCACTCTCCATCTTGGCTCCCCTACCTTACGCGTTCCTCTTCTCAAGTTTGGAGATTATTTGGTTTACCTCATTAAAACATGAATATCAGACTCCAAGTATCGATAAAATTAGATATCTTTTTCATCTCGGAAGGTGTAGGTAAGATTTCACAAGCATGGAACTCCGGCTTTGGTATTAGTTGGCACAGCCCCATCGTCTCCTTCGGAGATAGGCTGCGCGCCGATGCGTTGGAGCACGCAGAACTTCAGACAGACGTCCCGTACGGAGCAAGGGCAGGATGCGTTGGGAAGGTGGAACCGAAGGTTTGATTTCAGATATTGGAAACGTAATGGGAACCCATGGTTTTTATCACAAAGTAGCGGGAATCATTAAAGTTTCACCCAATGGAAGTGCTCAAACTCTGCCACCTTGACCCAAATTCTTCAGAATGCCTTTTTCTTTCAGCACCCATGGAAGAAACATCAGCAAAGCAGCTCCTTTTGGGGCTGCAGCTTTTTGTTGGGCACACTTGGAACTTTGACCCGTCAGTGGCCCTGAGAAAATCATGAGGCCATAAGGGTATCGCTGGATTCGGGGATCCCCATATGGAAAAACCTGGGCGATTGCCCCATGTGCTCCATGTCGAGGTTTTCAAAACACAAATTGGGCCGCCTATTTGAATCCTCCAACCATCTGGGTAAATTATAATATTTCACTCACCTGAATCTTGCGGCCATTTGGGGATGATTCCCCGCAATCTAACCATGATTCCAGTGAGGGAGAACAGTGAGGTCGTTATAATTTACCCAGAACCATGACTTGGTGCTGAAACATATTGAAACCCGTTTTTCTGAGGGGATCCCCTTGGATCTCCGGTGAGGTAAGAAACCCCGTTTCCCCTTGGGCTCCGTAACACGTCTACCACGCAAAATCATGCAGGATCTGCGAATGAAGACCTAGACCCTCAACACGCCTAAAAATCGATTGGTCATCCTACGTTCAAATTATTTTTTGGGATACATCTTCAGAATATGTTGAGGGTCAAGGTACACCTTGAACGGCCACGGGTTTAACAAAATGAAACAATATTTAGCTCAATTCTCCTCAGCTGGAACTCAAAATACCACTTCACCATCTTCACCAATTTGACGCTTCACGAAGAAGCTGGATGCACTCAAAGGATCTAATAAAATGGATTTCCCATGGCTAAACTAGCCCTGGCCCTGTGCCGACACTGAACCAGTGAGGCGTTTTCCCTGCGAACACAGATAAACAAGACTTCAGGAGCGCTGGCTGTATCATGCAGATGACTTCACAAAAGCAAATACCAATGGCTTGATCATTCCTGGGAAACATGATCAAACATAGCTCTCAAACTACTGGCTCGAAAGCCTTTCATCGATTTGTTTCGCAGCATTCGGAGATCAAGTGATCTACACCAAAACAAACATCAGGGTGAGACTCGTGCCGATCTAGCAGGATTCGTGAAAACACTCACAAGGCGTTGGAATCTGCCTGTGAGAGTCAATGACAGCATGCTTTGCTGCCTTCGAAACACCGGCTGAGACGGCAGGTCGTTCAGCTGCAACTCCGATTTCCTAACCAGCGAAAGCCGGATCCGGAGGCGCAAAGTGATGCCACAGAAAAGGTGGTTGCATAGTGGCGATATATAAGCTTATATTCAACCCGGATATATGTCCAAATCATCTGTAACAACTCCAGAATAACAACTATCATCAATGGGGGTGTATGTAATTAATCCGATTAGAGCAACTTAGCAAACCACAAAAAAGTCACCAATCACACACATATATATATATATACATAGCATTATATATCAAAAAAATACATTTTCCAGGACGGTGTAGTGATGTTTTCCGCATATATCTTTTGGGGGTTTCCATAAGCTTCAACGATTTGGAGCCACTTGTTCGTTTCAAAGTTCCACACAGAAAGCTTGGACCAGATTTGACCATGTCCCGCCACCTTGTCAACCATATGTGCAAAACAGTTGGGGTATCATGATCCTAGTAGTTTTTGGATTGAAAATGAACATATGGACATGTATAAATAAACGCACCAGCTGCCTTGAGCCTCGAAGTACTTCACAAAAAATGTTAAAACAAACATGTAAAAAAAAGGAAAAAGCAAGCAACTCTTGGGACAACCATCCATTTTTGACATGTTTTTTATATTCGGCTCAAAGGGTAGTTTTTATGTCACCCGTGGAACTGCAGCTGATCCCCAAACTGGTTGTGGTTGGTTTGTAATTACTGGGGATGGATCAAAATTTCAACCCCAGGGACCAGCGATTTGATCAAATTATTTGGGCTTCCCCATCTTGACCCAATTTCTAGCAAGGATTGAGCTACAGTTTCCATGAGTTTCCAAGATTGACCCAGGTATTAAGCCAAGAACTTCCAATTCCTGCGTCTTCGTCAAGTTCCAAGTTCATCTCAGCACTGCAGGAATTTACAAGCTGGTGAGTTTCCAACATCATTGCGCATCCACATTTGCCCTCATTTCAAAGACCATGGAACTTTAGAATAGTATAATATAGTATAATCCCCTGCTAAATTATTCCAGGTTGATGATTTTGCGGAAGACTTCTACTATGTTTCATTCAAATTCATCATGTATATCATCAGTGAGAAACTCGTCTTCATATGATGGATTTTCTACTTCCTGGCCAATTCCTGCCAATTTGCCATAAATTCATTGCTTTGTCAACGAGCAAATCATGATGTCTCGTGGGTTGTGATGCTGGGTGAACTTCCCAACGTAGATGTCGAATCAACTTCCCCTTTTCGAGGAAAACATGTTTCGATCCACACACCAGCATCAATTTCATTAGCCGCGAGTGCTGGCACTGTTATGGAGATTAAAATACTCGGTAAAATAGAAACTCCATATGATATGGATTTGTCTGGGACTGGTATACCCTCCGAATCACAATTTTTAGGGAACATGATGATAAACAATGAAATTTTGGAGTACCCTGTCTCCAATTCCACAGTCCCAGCCGACCACTTATGGAACATTGCTTCTTGGTAATATTGGTCTGTCTGAAAATGCGGTATACACTGACAACATACAGTATCATTTAATACTGAAACATATGGTTAACCAAGTTTAGAGGTACCTGATTTCCAGACAAACCCATAGAAGTTAGGAACAGGGCTTCTTGGGGTCTCCAATGCTTTGCTATGATATCATTAAAAACAAAAAACTAAAACTCAGCTGCAACAGGGCACAAATTCTCCACATAGTCTACAGCGTATGCATGGGCTTGCACTTGCACAGCTGGTGCTTGGCAAATGATACTGCAAAACTCCTGCAGGTTAGCAGCTTTGCTTGTGGTGCCCATGTAAGATGGGATTGTCATATGGAAAATATGGGAAAATCTTACATGGCCATATTTTCCCTATGACAATCCCATCTTATCCCATATAGCACCCCAATATGGAATGGATCAACCACTGGATTTTGGGCTACTCGATCTTCAGAGAAGTCCAATTGGATGAAGCCTCCAATGGCGCAGGATCTGGATGATTTGGGTGGGAAGCAGGGGGACATGTACGCTGCTGATATTTCTAGCTGGTTCTATGATCGCCCCAAAGCAAAAGATTAACGCATTAAAGTACCAATCCAAGGTTGACCAAATGTAAGTCAATTCAAACCTCAAAGCATTTGAAAATGTGATGTTTGAGCGCGCAATTGTCAGAAAATCACTCCCGAGCCCCAGAGGCACAAGGGGGCCACCGCAGTCCAGTGGATATCGACACATTTTGGGATCCCACATGGCCAGCATCTACAAACCTCGCCTGTTCATATTTTTTTGCAATGTGTCTAACCGCTATCAAAGTATCCAAAGCATTATGTTGAACCTATCCAAAAACGTGGGATGTATAAGTTCAAATGTGTTGGTCGAACAAATGAAAATGGCAGTCTTCGGTTTCCAGTCTATTGAAAATTTGGGAATCACAAAAATTACAACGTATATAGGAATGAATTCCTCAGGGATCTGAATCACCTCGGAGAATCAATCCAAGAGTGGGACGTACATTGTTATACAGCTCCGTTTTGGCACAGGGATGTTCTAAACAAATCCAGTTTGGTGGGTCCATTTCTACTCCCTTGTAGCCCCATTGGAGAAGGACAAAAAATCACTCAAAGTGGTGGGTTTCCATGTGGATCATAAACATCCCTCCAAGCCCAGATAACCCCAGTCTGATGCCCAGGTTTGGTCCTTCACGTGGATGGCCAGCACTCGGCTGAAGTTGGCACTGACCAAGTCCCCCACGTGTGCCCAAGGGGTCCACAGACACATTTCTGAGATCCAACAGTTGTTCGGGTTGCGACCCGCTGCGCCACTCTGTAGGTAGAGCACAGAACCTGGAAAACCACTCCCACGTTTTTTTGGCGAGCATAGAAATTTGGAGGGTTCATGGCAAATCTTGGATATCCCGTGAAAAACAACAGAAGATCAGAGGACTAAGGCACCCCTCCAAAGTTTATCCAGGTTTTCACAAGCTAGCCTTTGATGCTGAAAAACATCAATTAGTGGATCTTCTCAAACCTGCCACACTCCTACCCTACACCCATTTCCTTGAAACTACCCTCTAAAGATTTAGTACCTTGCTGTTTGGAACAAAGACAAACAGTTTTAATACAATAAGTAAATCATCTACAAATGGGCCAGTTTCTGCCATGTGCATAGCTATGTTTAAATTCCCTTAGTAGATTGGGAAAATAACCGAAATACATATACTGCGTGGATGTTTAATATACCAACCATTATGCGATTGGGAAACTCTCAGTATCTCCTTCGCTCCCGATTTAAAAGAGGATGCCCATAATGTTGGACGATGAGTAAACTTAAGTAGTTAAGGATTTCAATTGAATGATTTGAATTCATTGATGATTCAAGGACAAGAAAGGAATTCAATTCATTTGAATCTACTTTCAGTTCATTATCCTTTGAAACCAAAAGAACAATCTAAGGATTTGTGAGGATTTCAGTTCATATCCATGTACATTCAGTTCATTTTCCTTTGGAACCTGAAAGAAATCTATTGATAAGTAAAGGTTTCAATTAAAATCAACCTACTTTCAAATGATGTTTCCTTTACACCTTAAAGGATAAGTAAGGATTTCAATTTATTCCAATTTACTTTCAATTTTTGTCTCTTTTTGCCCTTTAAAACAAACCTAAAGATAAGTAAGGATTTAAATTCATATCTATCTGTTTTCAAATCATTTTCCTTTTGAACCAAAAAGAATTCTAAGAACATCAGGGTTCCAATTCATGTCATCTTGTTTTCAAAAAGAAATGTTGTTTAACCCAAAAGAAATCTCAGGACAAGTAAGGATACCAATTCATGTCACTCTACTTTCATTGAAATCTACTTTCAGTTGATGTTCGTTTTGTTCACCTCAGAAAGGATACATTTCTCTGCTTGTGAAGGCTCAGAGTAAATATGGTGTATTGGGAAATCAGATCGGGGCATCAGACGTTGACACGCCTGACCTCAAACCTGAACTATCCAGGACTTGAGGGCAAACGGGTCATGCTACTAGCGGCAGGGCGCAGGTCTTTCACTGGCCTCCGGTTAGACAGCATATAACAATAGAAGGGAAATTGTTCGTAGTAGTTGCGCACCAATGTATCGTCCCTTTGCTTTAAAAAATGTTATAAAAACACCATTCTTAAAACATATGTGCGACTTGTTGAACCACTCTATCAGGCACCTTGCACCTTTTTCTAAATTTACCCTTCCGCCAAATTGGCTTGGATGCACGTTCCCACAAAATTTTGAGCGTGTGGCCACGGAGCCGCTTCACCGAGGATAAACTGCAAAAAGGCCAGGATGGAATCCCGAGAAGGGATCAAGGACATGCATTGCGCAAATTGTCCCACGCTCTACGAGAACGTGGGCAAACCAGTAAGGTGCGCGAAACCCCCACTGAAAGGCTACAAGCACAACAAATGAACTGTAATGGTAGCTCAGTAATTCTATCCAAAGATGGGTAGTGGCCAACGGCCAGTGATGCGAACCAAGCTCCAAATCCGAAAATATAGCCAAGTGACTGAGCTGCAAGACAAATCTGAAAGTTCCCATTCAAGTTTGAAGAAAGAAACACGAAACTGAGACGGCGAGAAACCTAAACCAATCAACATGTCAGAGCAAGTGAGCTGAAGTTGGTCCCTGTCAAATTTCTGTCGTTTGGACAAAATTATCTTCTTGCAGAAAGTGGAAAGCACATACTTCCTGATGGATGGATTCTGTTTGGGGCCAATAGCATTTCGGGAGGAAACTGGGCATAATCTTGCAGTCGGAAAGATTCGCTCAAGCCAAACTCAGCAGCCTTGCTGCCCACGTGCTGGGGCCAAAAAGCTCGAAGATTTCAAGAGGAGTTTAAATAACGCACTGGCTGAGTGGAAGCCTCGAAGGCGTTCCTAGCGAGCTACATACATCAAGGATTCTAGAACAAGACAAGTGCCCAGGCGTAAGTCCCAGCCACACTGTGCCACCAATGAGTGATGCTTGAGTACAAAAGCACCGGATGAATTCGGACAAGGATCTGAGAAGTGAGAACAGGAACAGAAAACCCTCCACATTCAGCCGCGTGGAGCATTTCTTCAAAAAGGGACCACCCCTTCGCTATCATCTGAGAGAGCAATGGCTCAAAAGCGAGATTCTTATCAAACAAAACACCAAGGATTGTTTTGGACTCAACCACTTTGCAATCCAAAGAGCTCTCACCAAGACAAGGGCTATCAAAACATGCCGAAACAGACGCTTTGCTGCGTCCATAGTGAAACTGAGTTTTCATTCGAAGAGCATGTTGCGAACAAGCCGAACCTGAGTGCTTGTTGACAAAATCACGGACTTGTCCAGGGTATGAGTATGGAATAGTTGTGTCATCAACAAATTGCAAGGGCCCCGTTCCTGGAAGCCAATTGCGTCCAATAAAAAGCAACGACCCGCAAATTTAGTTAAATGAACCAAAATATCCGCAAGGGCTTCAGACTGGCGGACGGGGGTGAAGATCTGCTGCGCAAATGTCCAAAAAACTAGGATAGGTTGAAAGAAATCTAGGATCATTGTGTTTGGCAGTCGGGTTTCCCAAGTCTTCCTAGTTTGATAAGCAATAACAAGCACATACAAGTACAGTACAGCACGTCCATTCCTCTTGGCTAGTCTGGTCAGATGTACCTTTTCGTGCTGCTCACTTGTGGGATTTTGCAAATGCATAGACACAATGTATGTGTTCAGTTGAGTAGGCCCACTTCGTTGGGCAGATGCTGGCCTGGTGCCAACATCTGCAAAGGCCAGAGCTCCATGCTTTTCAGTGGGTTTATTTGATTTCACCATCATCATCATCACCATCATCATCATCATCAACATCATCATCATCATCACCATCATCAACATCAGTCCATCACCATCAATCACAATCATCAACATCATGAACAATTACTTCATGAATTTACAAAAACAAACACCATCAACAATGATGAACATCATCAGCATCACAATCAACACCATCGCCAACACCATCACCATCATGATCACCACAATCACCATCACCACCAACATCTCCATAATCATCATCATCATGATCATGATGATCATCATCATCATCACCATCACCATCATCATCATGATCATGATGATCATCATCATCACCACCATCATCATCATATACATCATCATCATGATCATCATGATCATCATCATCATCATCATCAACCGCAGCATCATAGTCGTCATCATCACCATCGTCATCTTCATCATCACAAACATTATCATCATCATCACCATCATCATCACCATCACCATCACCATCATCACCATCACCATCACAATCATCATCATCATCACAATCATCATCATCATCACCATAATCGTCATCATCATCTTGAATCATCACAAATCATCATCAACATCATCAATAATAACCATCACCAAAATACAAAAACAATCAACGTCACCAAAAAGGAACATCATCACCATCATCATGACCATCACCATACCATCATCATCTTCATCATAATCATCATCATCACCACATTCTCATCATCATCATCATCTTCTCCATCATCACAAACATCAAGATTATGATTCTCATTATCTTCTTCTTCATCATCAAAAACAACATCATCATCATCATCAACATCATCATCGTTGCCATCATCATCATCATCATCATCATCATTACCATCATCATCATGATCACAAACATCATCATCGACATCATCATCATCATCATCATCATCATCATCATCATCATCGCAAACGTCATCATCATCTTCTTCAAAGTCACAAACATCATCATCATCATCATTATCATCATCATCATCACAACGAACATCATCATCATCAACAACATCATCATCATCGTCGTCATCAAAATCATCATCACCATCACCATACCATCATCCAATTCATCATCATCATCACCATCATCATCATCATCTTCTTCTTTTTCATCATCACAAACATCATCATCAACATCATCAGCATCATCATCATCTTCATCATCACAAACATCATCATAAATAAAATCATCATCACCAACATCAACATCATCATCTTCTTCATCATCACCATATTCTTCTTCATCAACACGAAAAAACATCACCATCATCAACATCATCATCATCATCACAAGCATCATCATCACCCACATCATGATCATCATCACAAACATCATCAGCATCATAACATCATCAGCATCATAAACAACATCATCATCACAATCATCATCATCATCATCGTCGTCATCATCAACATCAGCAGCATTATCATCACCATCATCACAAACACCATCATCAACAACATCATCATCATTGCCGTCATCATCATCACCACTATCATCATCATCACCATCATCATCATCATCACAAACATCATCAGCATCATCAGCATCATCAACATCATCATCAACATCAACATCATCGTCGTCTTCATCATCATCATCATCAGCATCATCATCATCATCATCACGAACATCATCATCAACAACATCATCATCATCGTCGTCATCATAATCATCATCACAATCATCATTATCATCACCATCACCATCACCATCATCATCATCACAAACACCATCATCAACATCATCATCATCGTCGTCATCATCATCATCACCATCATCATCATCACCATCATCATCATCATCGTCACAAACATCATCAGCATCATCATCATCATCAACATCATCATCAACAACATCATCATCATCATCGTCGTCATCATAATCATCATCACCATCATCATTATCATCACCATCACCATCACCATCACCATCATCATCATCACAAACACCATCATCAACATCATCATCATCGTCGTCATCATCATCATCACCATCATCATCATCACCATCATCATCATCGTCACAAACATCATCAGCATCATCATCATCATCAACATCATCATCAACATCATCGTCGTCTTCATCATCATCATCATCATCGCAAACGTCATCATCATCTTCTTCAAAGTCACAAACATCATCATCATCATCATCATTATCATCATCATCATTATCATCATCATCATCATCACAACGAACATCATCATCAACAACATCATCATCATCGTCGTCATCAAAATCATCATCACCATCATCTTCATCATCATCACCATCGCCATCATCATCATCATCATCACAATCATCATCATCATCATCATCATCACAAACACCATCATCAACAACATCATCATCATCGTCGTCATCATCATCGTCATCATTAGCCCCACGCGTGGCACCAAGGGACCACGCTGCCTTTTGGTTGAGAATAACGGATTGAAGCGGGCACCTGGGCCCGCCATCGTTGCGGGTCCTTGAGCCAAAATGGTTTTCAAAAGTAAATGGACCAGCTTTACCCAAAGAAAGGTGGATAAAGGGTTTGTTTTTTCAAGCCAAACATTTTTGTGCAGAATGTAGGGTACATATGGATACATCCAAACAATTATACTATTGAGGATCTGGCTGGGTCACTCATGCGCCCCCTTGAAAAAAATCGGGTGCTGTGTTTTTGATAAGGGTCTAATAATGCACCTAATTATTTGGGGAACCTTGCATTTTTAGGTTTTATTTTTAAACATGTATGTGTCTTTCTAAAGTGAGAATGTTGATTGTGATAACGTTGTTGTTGTCATTGTTGTTGCTGTTGTTGTTGTCGTCGTCGTCGTCAGTGTGCTTGCTGCCCGGACTGGGAGGCGCAGGTGTGCAAATAAAGAATGTTTTCTTTTCTTGGATCTACATATGTGTTTCCTCCCGAAAAAAATGGTTCTGAAAACAAAACTCACAATAGAGGCCCGACCCTCAATTTCAGGATACTGATGTATTTAAAAAACTCACAATAGGGTACCATCACACTCATCAGCATACTACATTGGCCTGTAGCTCCTATTTTCCCCCACCCGAAAGCCAACAAGTGTATGTCAAACCATCCAACAAAGATTCCTCAAACAAAACATATTCCATATCCCCAATCTCCAAAAAAAAACATCCGAAGATGAACTCAGCCCTTGCCCCACCTATAGGTCACCCTGTCACCCTGCCGCACCTTGCATGATGCTATAGGAGGCCACCGCCATGTTGCCCGTGCAGAAAATCACGTCGTCCTCAGCGAAGTCCAGCACCGAGACGCTCTGCCGCGCCAAGGTCTGCACCACGTGACCCTCCTGGAGACCTGGGATCAGATAGGAAGGAGGCCACTTTCAAAGCGAAAAAATGGAAAAAATGATGGAAACTGATGGGTAGCCTATTTTCAAACAAAGCCATGGTGAAACTTGTATTACCATTATACTTAATATACTATAGGTATAGTCAACTGATACTATAATATTACCATTATACTAGATAATAACTGTTATACTATAATACTGTAGGTATATACCATTATAGCCCGAACCACTCTGCATGTCGTTGGTCAACAACTTGGCCAGGAAGGGAAGCTTCGCCAAATGCTCGTGATAGCGCGCCAAGCGAAGCTCAGCTTGCAGCGATTTCGAGAGGAAGTCCAGGATATAGGGGTCCTGCGGAATGTTGGAATAGTAACGTGGGCAGTAAGAAGTCAAGTCGCACTCAGCATCTATATCTATATCTATGTTCATGCCTATGTTCATATCTATGTATCTATCTGTCTATCTATTTATTTATCTATCTACCTATCTCTATATATATATATATATCTATATATATATAAAATATACATATAGCAATGGCTATATCTATCTATCTATCTACCTACCTACCTACCTACCTAGCTATCTATCTATCTATCTATCTATCTATCTATCTATCTATCTATCTATCTATATCTATCTATCTATCTACCTACCTACCTACTATCTACCTAGCTATCTATCTATCTATCTATCTATCTATCTATCTATCTATCTATCTATCTATCATCTATCTATCATCTATCTATCATCTATCCGTCTATCCTTCTATCCTTCAATCTATCTATCTATCTATCTATCTATATGTCTATCTGTCTGTCTGTCTGTCTATCTGTCTATCTGTCTATCTGTCTATCTGTCTATCTCTCTATCTATCTATCTATTGATCTTTCTATCTATCTCTTTTGATCTATCTATCTATCTTTTTTATCTATCTATCTATCTATCAAACTATCTATATCTATCTATCTATCTATCTACCTATCTATCTATCGATCTCTCTATCTATCTATGTGTCTATCTGTCTATCTGTCTATCTCTCTATCTATCTCTCTATCTATCTATCCATCTATCTATCTATCGATCTATGTATATATTTAAAAAAATATATATCTATCTATCTTTTCTATATTTCTATCTATCTATCTATCTATGTATCTATCTATCTATCGATCTATATTTGTCTATCGATCCATCTATCAATCAATCAATTTATTCATCCTATCTCCATCTATTGTATATAGAGAGATTTGTTTATCTATCTAATTATATACATATTGTAAAAGAAGCAATATATAGAACATGATATATAGGCCCTGGAGCCTCTGACCACAGTGGGTAACAAGCGCAGTGTGTTTCCCTTGTAGATGGGATGTGCAGGTTTTTTTTATGCCATCGTTGGATTTCATGGAGTTAAAGCCCTTTGCCAATTATAAATGGAGCCATACATTGTATTATCATGCCGTAAATGGGGTTCAAAAAAACACTCCTAACTCGCAAAGGGCCGGTTAATGGTGTTGTTTTTTTATCCACAGTTTTATCATCATGTGTTTGGATCGATGACGCATGGTATATATCTTGAATGCTTCAATCTGATTTTCTTTGAGGCTAACCAGCCCATGAGATTCCGACTGCCCAGGTAATGCTCGAGCCCAGGAAGATGCTGCTTGTGGGTTAACACTCCCACTGGTTGATTAGACCTTCTTATTCTGGTTGGTTAATATGAACAGATCTGCATTGTTGCAGGTAAAAATGTCCCAACGGTGCGTAGGTTTACTTAGTTTACTTTTCCTCGTGCTTGAAGCTCCAAAGTCTCACTTTCGGTGGGTCAGGTATCCGAAAATTGGACAAACACATCGCCAACATTTCTTGCTTCCTGTCTTCTTTGTCGCTCACTTTGCTCATCTTCACCCCATTGGAGTCATGACCTATAACGCCATCTCACCTGCTTACCCTAGCGACCGTGCAAAGACAAAGCTTCGAATCGTTTTTTTTTTAAATACGGTGGTTGCGAAATCTTGCACCAGTTGGTGGTAAACATCCCATCATTTATAGGGGGTTTAAGCGGGTTTAACCATCCCATATTGGTGGTTTTTACGTCGCTACAGAACCCAGGTCAGCCCGTCGTAAACGTCAGCCCCGAATCCAAGAAGTTGATGCTGAATCACAGGAATATAGCATATTTATCCCAGATTTATCCCATATCTAGTAGGACAACTAAGTTATATACCATATGAAATATAATCCATATAAAAAACCCTTTTAAGTTACCATTATACCAAAATTAATCATGCATGACCAAGTAACCGAATTGGTTATTGTTGGTGAGTGATTAGTTCTATCCAATAACCCTGTGATTCCTGGTGAAATCCCATTCTTCCCTCATTCTATCCTAATTTGATAGAGTTATAGTCCTGGTTGAATCTTAGTTACTTTTGGGTTGTATCTCATTGTTATATCACGTATCCGACATCTACCAATAAGTAATATTCCATTATATCCCTTAAATAAATCATGAAATCAATGTATAGATACGTATATAGCATCATATAAATCATGTGATCACACTAAAGTTATACTATGTTATACTCCCTTAAGATTCCCTTTAAGACTTCATCCCCAAGAATCTGCTGAGCTCCTCAGAGTTGGCGCTGCGCTCATGGTAGGTGAAGTGCAGGAAGCGCGTCACACGTTGTCCCAGGCCGTCGGGGATCCTGTTCACCCGGAGGAAGCGACGCAGGAGGCCGAACCTGCCAGGGGCTGGGGGCTACAACTGAAGGGGATCCATATGACCAAAAAAACGGTCGTTAAGTTAGGGAATAATAATGAATAATATACTCTAACTGGGGAGAACAGTCATGAGTAATTTTTGTTTCATGTTAATGTATGTTAATGTTGGTTGATGTTGGGCAATATTGATTGATGACTGGTGTATTAGAATTCAATCATGATAAAGTAAGTTAAATCATTCTGCTGTAAGCTCTCACTGGTTCCATTTCTCTTGATGGAAATCTGCCGCGTTTCAGGGAAACTGCTGGATTCAACCGC
>CAMXCT020001358.1:172500-235000 GCA_947184155.2 Cladocopium goreaui
TTTCATCCAACTTCATCATTTTTCGGCACTGGCATCATCCTGGTGTCATCCCAAAAAAAGGGCCCCATCCCCATCATCTTCGCACAAGGACCAACCACAGGCGATCACATGCTCCATGAGAAGCATGCCCAAGATCACCAAAAAAAGAGTGAACTGGGTATAGGCCACCTGACAGGGTACACCCCAGATACCCTCTGGTAAACATACAAAAAACTATTGAAAATGGCCATTTATAGTGGATTTTCCCATTGAAAATGGTGATTTTCCATAGCTATGTTAGTTTACCAGAGGGTACAAGTGTTGGAGACTGGCCAAAAGCAGCAGGTCCAACTTAAGTGTTGCTTCAGACAAAAAATGATGGATGAATATAGATTACCCTCTGGCAAACTATTCCATAAACTATGGGAAATCACCATGCTATTATATAATATGGGTAAATCAACTATTTCTATGGTCATTTTCAATAGCTATGTTTGTTTACCAGAGAGTAATCATGATCAATCATCTGAAATCATCATGTTTGGTTACCTTCCGGGAATCAAACGTGGCTTGCCGGAAAATCACCCATTTTTTAGATGAGATTCCCGTTAAAAACTTAATCGCTCTTCGGGGATTTCCCCCATGCCACGGTTGAATACTGGAGGGTAAATCCCAAATATAGCCCCATGATCAACATGTATTAAGCATTATATCCCCATTGTATCTATTGATTAATATTGATTTATAGCTGATTTTACCATGAAAACCCCTATGCAATTCCATGGCGCGCATCCCAGCGGACTTCACTTAAGTCGACCTCCGACTCGAAGCGATCGCGGAGGAAGCTCGCGAAGCGCGAGAGTTTGCCCAGGCGAACCACCCGGAAAAGCCTGGAGCTCGGTGTTACCATGTGTTACCAGACATCCCCATGAAACATAGGGGATTGATCATGAAAAATTGGAGTTAAAACAGTTAAAACATGAAGATTTTTAGGTTTTGCCAATTGGGATCTATGGGATTAACATCATTTTGCCATCAGGGATTGAATAGGGTTTAACATCTTGAAATGTGATGATATGGCCATACAACGCCTACAATATGATCAATATGGCTGTAAATATGCATATAACATTCGGAATATTTTTTCGGTGATCAATCCAAATATGTGTACAAACATGTAAGAACAAAACACGTGGGGCAAACATCCATTTCGAAGGTGTTGTTCTTGATGGTCTAGGTACTATTACAATATATATATATATTATAGTACTCAATGCTACCCATGGCCGGGCGTTCACATTGAATCGATTCAATACTAATCCAGGTTTCTAGGTGGATATTAGATAGCAGCGGGGAGGGATTGTTGCGGCGATATGATTACAGTAAAACAACACATAATAATCCCTTTCAATATGTTTTAGGATCTGTTAGTGATTGATGATTTTCATGGGTACCCCCTTCAATGGATTATACAACCCATGATTGATGATATTAATGGGTGACATGACAAATAAATCTACCTGCGATGCTCTGGTAAACCATTTTGCAAATATTAATCTGGCCGAACGATAGACAATTAGACTTTACATGGCTTGCGTTGGTTTATTTTATTTAATTGGTTCAATGATCCTTAACTGGTAGCCAATATCATATTATAATATATTATATAATTTTACATATCCTAATCCTAATTGTGTCTTTCGTGACCAAAAAGGAAACATGTTAGGCTTGGGACAACACAGCTGGGTACCCTCGTAGTCTTGCAATTAACCCTGGCAATGGAATATCACGGAAAACCCAAGATCTTTTCAAACCCAAGGCCGCAGATATGATTGACGCCAGTTTCTGCAAGATGCTGCGTCAATGCTTCTTAAACTTGGGAACCACCCGGTAAATCCCTCAGTAGATCCGCATGGAAGTGCCAGCCAAAATTCGTCCAGCGTTGCTGTTGACTTCCAATCCACAATAATTTGGGAGGAAAAAAACATGCTCCAAACACTTCAGGCGAAGCATCCAGGCTGCAGTTCCACTTAGGAACTGGGCATATGGCCGTTTGTGGCTCATTCATGCGAATTTTCGCCTTATCTCCCACCTCATATCTCCTCATGTCAGGGGTTGTTCTACCACTGTTCTACCACCGGTCCGCGCCCGTTCCGTTCCGCACTCCCGTTCCGTTCCGCACTCCCGTTCGTTGCGTCCCGCCTTAGAAGCCGCAAGACCTTCGTGCTTTTGTTGGCACTGCCGCCCCCCTGCGTGGCTTCCAAAGTGATGTCGATTGTGGTCACCACCACGTCCTGGGACGAGCGGAGGGATGAGTGAATTCTGAGATCAGGCAACCCTGTGTCCCCCAAAAAATATGTTAGGGATACATGGACAGTACTTGTACAGACTGTAGATAGATATTCGAAATGATGGAGATGGATGTGATGAATCACAGAATATGCTATTCATCAGGGTTACAGAGTTTGGCAAGTACTTGTGTGTAAAACCCTGAACTGAGGCTATTCCATTTACAGGTGCATGATCCACAGTATCTCCATTCTGATCCAGCGCAAAGCTGGTCAAACACAGCACTATTGGTCGGTGGCTTGAACCCCTCTGAAAAATATTAGTCAGTTGGGATGATTATCCCCAATATATGGAAAAATAAAAAATGGTCCAAACCACCAATCAGACTAATATTGTCAAGGTATCCCAGAAGCCTCATAGAAACATCTTTTTGTTGCCGTGGAGTGACGCAACCTCTCTTGCGGACCAGATGCCGGCAGGAACCATGTCCTCCTTGTGGTTTCGGCCCACATAGTTCAAGACCCATGTGTTGCAAATAAATATAATTATAATTATATATATAATATAATATATATATAATATATAATATATATATATATATCATATCTATATATCTCAAGGGCATTCTCAGCTGTCACATGATAGAGACTCACCTAAACTATACACAGTACAATAGCAAAAGCCAAAACCCGCCTTTTTTGCGGCAATTGCTGGTAAATATACCAGATATGGAGTATCCTAGAAATGAGACAATCATCATGGCAACAACACACAACTCAAGGCATCTATTAAAAACTGCCTAGCGGACTTTGCTTAGCCAACAAACATGGATGTACCAACGGTGAAAGTCGTGTTCCTATACTTGTATTAGGTGTATGTGTGTACTGTATATGATTGTATATGGAGGGTTGCCCAAAACTGCTTGTGGGAAGGCTGCATTTTCCTTGTGGAATTGCACTACAATCGATCTATGGGAAATTGTAGTCCCACACAGAAATCCAGAGCATTATGTACCCAACTATCTCTGGATGATAGGACCCACCGATATCCAGCACAATCCAGGGATGATCATACATTATGTATCCATCCATGATTATGTACCCAGCTATCATGATGTTCAATGATTTTTGCTTAACACCACATTCCCAATCGCACACGCCATCGGCTCGTCAGTCGCCATGCAAGATTTGTTATGTCCATGCACAGAACCGCTCCCATATATATATATATATATATATATATATGGTGGCCCCCCCCCCCTGTACGTACCCTTTCTGTACCTTTGCCGGTATTTACGGTGTTTGTTGCATATTTTGGGGTATATTTTTTTAAACGTTTTTTAGGAGGTCCTAGGACCTCACTGGAACCAAGAACCAAGAACCAAGATTGCACAGAAAGTCTTGGGGGAATCTTGGTAGTTTATTTACAAGAATATCAGTTTTTACATTGCTTATATTTTTCTTTATCCTCTTTTGTTTTCAGTCGCTTACATTCTTTTAATAACATACTATTTGTGAAAATATTGTTTATGATATAGTCAGCATATATTTCATACTCTTGAATGTTAGTTAGTGGTTGAATAGGTTTTAGTTGCTTTGTGTCTCCTGTTGCTACTATTATTTTGTTGCTTTTATTCTCTTCTACAAATTGTTTTATTCTCCAGTAGGTGCTTAAACTACTGAAGTAAATTTCATGAAAACTATTACACCATACCCTGAATAATCAAATGGTTCTAATATTACATCACCAAAACTTCTACCAAAAAACTTATTTAATGTTAGTGTGTCTCCTTCAAATTCTTGAAGCAATCTATTAGTAGGACATACAAACATTACCTTATACCCTTTACCTACCATTTTCTGACATATATAACTGTTGCCAGTTCCAGCATAAACCACCCTTATCATAATTGGGTTATTTTCCTTGTTAACTTCTATGATATCATCAGTGGCATATTCATTTTCAATATCAATTACCAAAACAATGCACTCATCTGGTGGAATCCACATTGTCAACAAAGGCTAAAGGTAGGTACAGGAGGGGGGGTAGCATATATATATATATATACAATAATTAATCAAAATCATATGTATGTAATTTATATGTATATGTGCACGTGTATACCATGCAGAAAAACATATTACATGCATACAATATATACTAGTAACATCTAGTAACACTACAACCAGTATTTACTACTGTAAGGGTTCCAGCCGCACTTTTGCTACTACACCTTGCAACATATTTCACCCTCATCCCTTTCTTTTTGGGAACAAGTGACACAAAGTCAGTGGTTCCCGAAATGATGATAAAGGTACTGAAAAGGCTCTTTTAGTAGAAATTGGTTTCGAAGAATATCTCTATGGTATCATGATGCACACCTGACAGAATTTATCTTCTAAAACTATTTGGACATCCTGAAAAAGCCGTGGGATTTCGTTGGCCATAAAAATCCATGACTGCCAAGCGACAAGTAGCGACACGCAATGGCTCTTGGATTGGAGACCAGGTCTCCTTTGTGCAAATACCCTGTGAAGAAGGACAAGATCAAGTCAAAGCACCAGTAGAACACCTGTCAAACTTTTCCAAGCAAAAAAAAGGCTGGTGGAAGACCAAATTTCAGACCATATATGGCGAAACGGCGAAATAAAAAGGTGGAACAAAGGCAACCATTAGCTATAGAAACCACAGTCTCAGGTTTCTGAAGTGCAGGATTTATAGAAATTTATGGTATATGTCAATTATGTCAATCCATTCGGTACACTAACATGGAACAGTTACTACTCAACATGGCCAAAACATATCTGGGGCCTTTTCACATGTAGGGTGGATCAGCAGCAAAGAAAAAGGCTGGTTACATACACCACTTGAACAGTTTCCAAACTGTTCAAACCATGTAGATTGGAACGTATCCCGTCTGTGACTATGATGGATGGAAAACAAAAAGTAGTACCTTTATCATTCCAGTGCTTACAAAGCCCATAACGCAGTGGCTCAATATTAATGTATGGTACCTTAAGATAGCTATGGAAAATCATCCTTTTCAATAGGTAAATCATGTATAAATGGGCCATGGCTTCCATAAGAGGTAATTTCAACTACTATCATCATTTTTGTTGGTTAAATCATCGTTCAACCATCAATCAAATCCCATTAAGTTCCATTCTCCTGGTGTAAACATAAAAAAAAACACGTGGAATATACCCATGCTTCGCCTAGACAATTATGAACAATCATTGAAATTCTTGGCTTTTCCACATCTATCTTAGTTTACAAGAAGGTAAATCCTTTTGATTCATTGTTTCTCCCCCATCCCCATGAAATCCTGGATTTCGTCGCTTCGAACCGATTCCAACCTGGACCTGGGAGATGACAAAGAAGACCGACATCTGCTGGTAGAAGTCGTTGATCACAAACTGCAAAGGTAGGATAACAGCATCCAGGACCTCGATTCTGCTCTGAAAAATTCTGATTCGAGTGGATTTGGGGCTACCCTGGGGCTAAGCGACTTAGGAAACATGAGGCACTTTGGCAAGAAACAAGACACGTGCGAATGTGGACCAACTATGGTATGGGGATATGTCATGGGATAAACAAAAAATGATTATCGTGGGAGATGAACAGCAATTTGGTATTTTATAGTCTGTCCAAAAACAATGGGATTTAATATTTTATCAACGGAATTGCAATGTCAATGAACAAAGGCTGACTTATCACCAGCGTTTTTTTTTTTCGGGGGTACCCAGCAATCTGGGACCCACTTGAAATCTCAAATTCTCATGTGTCCGGAACCACCATCCCTGTTAAGGATAAAAGATAAACGCCCCATTATGAAACCAGAACCAAATTTAATGGTGCATATGAACTCACATGGAGGTTTCCTAAGATGGGGGTACCCCTAAATTGTGCACTTTAGCAGAATTTTCCATGAAATAAACCATCCAGCTATTGGGAGCAACCCCATGGAAAGCTCGTTCATCTCCTCGCCGGCCTCGACTTAGAAGACTTAGAAGGAAGGACCTAATAAATTGAGGCTTGAACATGTTTTTTTTCAGTCAAAGGAACCAACATGGGCCGAATATTTGTCTGAAAAGATGGATGTTGCTTGATGTCAAGTGAGCTTAAGATACATGGTTGAACAAAAGAACACATCATGAATATACTCACCACCGGGAGTGGATGCAAAGATGAACAATGGCGGGCATGGGCTGAACAACTTTCAACAATTTAAACCAAGTGGATCTATATGCATATAATATACATATATATATATACTCACCAACATGCTAAACCAACCAGCAGAAAATAACTACACGACTGAGCAAAATCCTGACTTGTCTTGCTTTTGCCAACTAAAGTTTACATACACACACACACAATCTGGCGATATTACTAACAAACATGTCGGTACTCCCAATAGAAGTGAATGGATCCAAAAATATTCAGGAATAAACTTGGAACAAAAAACAACACAACCACGACATGGGCATAGTATCACCATACATCACGAATCATAGAGGATCTCGAATGATTTTAGAGTGTCCAATGTTGAAGCACAAACAGGGAACATCCCAGCAAAGCACCCAAAAACCCGATCAAACTCGTTTTAGCTGCAGCAAGAAACAAAAAGAAATGTCCATGGATGTCCGATGGTCATGCTTGCACACCATTTGAGGTTCGTCATCATCATCATCATCATCAACATCATCATCACCATTATCATTATATAACCATATACATAATATATACATAGTATATGCATATCCATTATATAACCATTACATTTCATCATATCTATATCTATCCGTCTATCCCCTCATCATTACAGTCCAAGACACTAGGAAGACCACTCCCAAGAAGTCCCAGAAATTTCGGAAATGTCCGTTGGGACTCAAAGCACGAAAGGACGGTTTAATGTTCAATCCCTTCAAATCCTGGACCTAGGGACGAGGCTCCGAGGCCAGGAAAGCTCAAAAACTGAAGGATTTCAGACCAACTGCCGACCACCATTGGGCTGGTGCTTTGCCATGGGGCTGCTAAACCACTTGGAGTTGGAAAACAAAGCCACTACTGGACTTCATCACAGTGCTGAAATATCTGCCATTTGGGATAAACCCATCCTAGGGATGCATCCATCAGTTGCGAGCTACCGACCCCGGGACCCCTGGCAACAATGACACCAACTGTGGGGTCCCTGCATAGGGATGCCAACATCATAGAGCAAAACAACCAACGAGCTTTGGGATTGGACTGGTTTGATGCCAAAGAACAAAGTCTATGACAAACCTAACATAGCCAAGCAGAATCAAAATAACATGCCCACTCACCGGCACACATCTGGGTTATATGTAAAAAAAAACGAGCATACCATGGCCATAAAAAATCAGCGCAAATCCAACAGCTTTTTGGGAAAAACCCAGAGGCACAAATAGATAGAAAGATAGATAGATAGAAAGAAAGATAGACACAGATAGGTATAGGTAGAAAAAATCAATAGATATAGATATAGATATTGATATTAATATGCATACCGATATAGACATAGATATAAAGAAAACAAAACAAAAGATATAGATATTATAGATATACATAGATAGAAAAGAAAGAAGTAAATAAACAACAAATAGATATAGACATAGATATAGATATAGATATTATAGATATAGATATAGATATAGATAAATATAAATATAATATATATATATAGATAGATAGATAGCTAGATCGAAAGAAATATAGATAGATAGATAGATAGATAGATAAATAAATAAATATACAGGTAGATAGAAAGATAGATAGATAGATAGATAGAGAAAGAAAGAAAGAAAGATAGATAGATAGATAGATAAATATATATATATAGGTGGATAGATAGATAGATAGATAGATAGATAGATAGATAGATAGATAGATAGATAGATTAGGTAGAGAGATAGATACATAGATAGATAGATAGATAGATAGATAGATAGCTAGATATAGATAGGTAGATAGATAGATAGAGAAAGAAAGAAAGATAGATGGATAGATAGATAGATATAGATAGATGGAAGGATAGATAGAAATATAAATACGTAGATACATAGTTAGATAGATAGATAGATAGATAAATAGATAGATAGATAGATAGATTAGATAGATTAGATAGATAGATAGATAGATAGATAGATTAGATAGATTAGATAGATAGATAGATAGATAGATAGATAGATAGATAGATAGATAGAACGATAGATAGATAGATAGATAGATCGATAGATAATTAGATAGATAGATAGATAGAAAGATAGATAGAAAGATAGATAGATATAGATAGATAGATAGATAGATAGATAGCTAGATAGATAGATAGATAGATAGAAAGAAAAATGGAACCATAGATAAATAGATAGATGGATAGATGGAGAGATAGATAGTTAGTTACTTAGTTAGTTAGTTAGTTTGTTAGTTAGATAGATATGATAGATAGATAGATAGATAGATAGATAGCTAGATAGCTAGATAGATAGATAGATAGACAGATAGATAGATATAGATCGATGGATGGATAGATAGATATTTATAGATATTTATAGATAGATGGATGGATGGATGGATGGATGGATAGATAGATAGATAGATAGATAGAAATATATATATATATATAGATACATATATACATAGATAGATAGATAGATCGATAGATAGATAGATAGATAGATAGACAGATAGATAGATAGATAGATATAGATCGATGGATGGATAGATAGATATTTATAGATATTTATAGATAGATGGATGGATGGATAGATAGATAGATAGATAGATAGAAATATATATATACATATATACATAGATAGATAGATAGATAGATAGATCGATAGATCGATAGATAGATAGATAGATAGATAGATAGAGCGATAGATAGATAGATAGATAGAAAGAAAGATAGATAGATAGAAAAAAAATAGATCCATAGATAAATAGATAGATGGATAGATGGAGAGATAGATAGTTAGTTACTTAGTTAGTTAGTTAATTTGTTAGTTAGATAGATAGATAGATATATAGGTAGATAGATAGATAGATAGATAGATAGATAGATAGATAAATAGATAGGTTAGATAGATAGATAGATAGAAAGAAAAAAAGAAAGAAAGAAATAAATAAAGAAAGAAAGAAAGTTAGATAGATAGAAACATAAATCGAAACATAGATCGATAGATCAATAGATAATCAATAGATAGATTGATAGATGGAGAGATAGACAGACGGATGGATGGAGAGATGGACAAACGGATAGATGGATGGATAGATGTATACATGGATAGATAGGTCGATGTGTACATATCTGGATGGATGGATGGTTTCCTCCAAATCCGAAGCATCTTTCACTTTTGTACATTGGAGGATGTTTATTTTTTCAATAGATGGTAAACATATCCTTCACCTATGTTCTTACATACCACATGTTTTTACCGATAGTCACTTTGCGGATCTACAGTAGATCGAACAGTCACCGAAGAACTTTAAAATCAACGGGGATTGTCATGATCGAAATCGGGATGGAAAATATGATGGGCAATGGCAACACTGCCAAGCACTTTGTCTCCCACTAGTGTTCCCATTGTAGACTCATATAGTCATTTCTTTTATTACCCAAATAGTGTTCCCACCAACTACTTGTACCCTCGATGTTATCCCTTTTCCCATTGGTGTTGCCGAATTCCCATCCTACGAAATAAACCACCACATGGTTTGTCTGAGAATCGAGTATCCCACTTAATCCATTGTTTACTCATCATTGTCCCAGATCAAACATGGCTATATATATAAAATCTACTGTATAAATATATATCCTTGAATCATCCGGTCATCCCCAACTGATTAATTCTATATATATATATAAATCCAATAGTAATTCACTTATCATTGCGAATAGCCCCATTATAATCCCTAGACCTTCAAGAACGCCGTAAAACTGGAAGTGTACTTCAACAATTTAGTGTGTTTCTTCATGTTCAAAGGTATAAACTCAAGGTCGAGGTACTATTCTGATATCGTCCCAAATTATGTAACCCAGCTTCTCCCAGTGTCAAAGTTTTTCAATCGACCTAGGCACAGATCGCACCGCCTGGCTGTGTGTCATGGAGGTCGTCCCCTTTGGCCCATTGCGCGAATGCGAGGTCTTGCTTTTGCGTTGCCAGCACTCCAAGGGGGCCATGCCTACGGGCCAATGGCGGCCATGGTAGTCGTCAACTGGTGACTTTTTTGGGGGGTGTAACATGTTGTAATCCATGAAAAAAAACAGAAAGGCTTGTTGCCAGCGCCCAAGCAATCGTTTGCATATATTCTGTTCTTTATGTTGTAAATATAGATTACATGATCTGAAGTAATTAAAATTGTTTATTTGTTGTCCATGCACAAGCCTTTTCTATTGGAAATGCAGCTTAAATTTGTTGAGACCACACCCCCAAAAAAACAATAAAGGTAGAAACAAGAAAACAAAACGCAACACAAACAAGGTTTTCCAGACTAGTCTGAACATTTTTTTTTTCGACATGTTGATCCCTAGGATTAATCCAGATTAATCCAGATTAATCCAAACCAAATCTGATTCATCTAGCTTCTACACCCTGAATTCAAACGTGGAACTGCAGGCTCTTCCTGAGGGCACCTAACATGACATCATGGTGCGGTCTCGAGTGGATTTTAACATGGGGGAGCCGACATGGAACCCATTTTTTTTTGGTAAAATGTTAGTTTTCGGGAGAACCTGTATTTATAAACCTGTTGAAATCACCAAAGAAGTTCCGAAAACTTTTCTAGCTGAAACAGGCTTTATCGATGAATTTAGATTCTGCTTTCCAAGATTACTAATTCCTTTCAAAAAAATGTGGTACTATACCGCAATCAAAAAGAAACACTACAGTACTGTATTCCCAGGTTTCAAAAGAATATATTTCCTATTTTCATGATTATTATTGTTTCTGAGAACCACATGACCTGAACGTATCCACTGCAATTTTGCATTTTATGTCATACAAATTCTACTATATATATATAATTTACATAATGCTTCAAAGTCGATATATACATATATATATATATGCTTCTTTCTTTTTCAAGGTGAGTTTTCTTCTTGGAATTTGCAACATTTTGAACCTAATGACTACCATTGTTCTGGAGGAGTGTTTTTTGCAGGCGAACCATTGCCCTGTAAAAAAGTTGGAAGGTGTTTTTGTATACATACATATAATAGGACCCAATAACAAATCAGTTTACAAACAAACCATGGCGCATCGGAGTAGGAACCAGCCACCAACACGGAGATTTATGGAGATTGAGACAAGAAACAACTGATATGTTGCCCTGAAAACATGTGGATGTCGGAAGTCTTGTACCCTACAATCACGAACTGCAACAGCAAATTTATTTTCGTTGAAAGAAATCTGGGGTGTTCACACGAAACAAACAAACAGTATTAACGATGATATGGGTACCAGTATGATGGAAATTGACTTCGTGAACATGGGAAGGCTTTGACAAGCGAACGTTCCATGACGGAATTTCATGGTGCACTTCTGGGGGAACATCAACCAACCCCTGTGACTCAATTGTTGGGTCTATTGGCTGACATTCGCGGTAAACCTTGTTTTTTGAAGTCCATAGGCATCATTTGACGTCCATCATCAAAATTGGGCTGACATAAGACGAGCGGTTAATCCTCAAGAGATCACGCCTCATCACGTTTTGTCACGGTATTTCTGACAAATGTCAAAAACATAAGTGGCAAAAATATTATTCATCACAATTTGTAATGATTTTGAACCACATAGGGCCATGATCAACTTGCATGCCCATCTTCCAAACAAAGGATGCCCGCGTGTTTCCTTAATTTCGGACAAAATCCTATGGATTTACGGCAGATTCCGACAAATGTCACCAAAGTCAAGCGTTCACGGAGTGCAGCAGTATTTTGACTACACTGCTATTTTTGATCTATATGCCCACATTGATGGTTCTCAGGTAAGAAACAGAACTGGGGGCCCCACTGTCAGTTCCAGATTCAATGTCCAGTTTATGCATACAATTTGAATTGGTCGATGTTCTCCCATGTACGCCCACCAAAACATACCGGCTCAATTATATCATGTTTGAGGACCCAACACTATATAAACCACTCTGAAAGTCGAGTGCCCCAAAAAATCCAACGGGTCTGGATTTACCACCGTTTTCCCCATAAAAACTTTTTTTTTCACGTGCATTAACCTTCATAAAACCATAATAGTTTGTTGTTTGCTATATCCTATTAAAAATTGGTTATCAATGATATCCTATATAGGATACTATAAATGGTTTGCTATATCCTATTAAAATCAATTAAAAATTGCGTATTCCCAATGATATCCTATTAAAAATCAAAATCAGATACTGCCATTACCCGTTCATCCCGCATGATCACCTGGCGAGCCAACCGTTGGCCAGGAAAAAAGGTTGGCCATATCTATATCAGTTATATCCAAGCATGATGGTCTGTACCCTGGTATTCCCATGTTGACTGGTTGAACTATAGATAATACTATAGTTATATTGCATTACATACTCATGATGTTTGGTCTATGATATCCTCACAAAATATTTGGTAAATCCATTCAATATTCAGCCAAAATGGCTTGTCTTGTGCCACAGATTTGCTTGGTTAAATCCCCATTTGCCCATCCCCGTTTCATCATCAAATATCATACCAAGTTTTTTTAGCTACATCCCATCTTACATATATTATAATATATATATATATATACACATTCCATTGATACTATACTATACACATATAATATGTATATTATATATATATAGATATACATCAAACTAAATTATACATATATATATACAAATAATTAATTACTATGCTATGTTTTGCTATGCTATACTATCCAGAAACATATATATATATAAATACACATTCCCATGCACTCCCATTATATCGCCACATCTTCCCCCAATCAAAGCCATCTTCGTCTCGGCACCGTAGATCTGCTGCACCGAGGCCGATCCCAAGCCCGCGCGTGACGTGGGCGAGGCCACCGAGTGTTTTCTTGGCCGCGGCGGGGGCTCCAGTGGCAGCATCATCGGTGACGTGGGCGGGGAATCGGTTGAGACCTGGTGACAGGGAGGTGCAAAATGGCGAGAAAAATTGGGTGATTTTAGCAGTTTTTCCAGCCCCTGAGGTATTTCTAGCTTCGAAATGGGGTGGAATTCCATGGGATGACTTACTGACTTCTAACTGCTATTTTGGGCCATAACTGTGGTCGAACAATCTCTGGAGTTGGCTGGGAAAATTTGGTAACATCAGGAAACCGCCTGGGGTTTGGCCATGAGGGATTTCAAAAAAAAAACATCATTCAAGTTCAGAAGTTAGAGAAGAACTATAACAACTTGGATTTATCATATGTTTTGTTCTGATACAAAATGTGGTTTCTAAAAATGGAGGAATCCAAAATCCTGAGGATCTTGATGTTTCTGATGATTCTTTTGATGGTTTTTTTACATGATGTAAACAAACCACATGACTTAGCAACCTCTCAATATGATATGATATCAATGTATTTAAACTTTGTGAAAGGAGGGTAACTTGGCTCGTTTTGCTGGCGCGCAGAATCCGGATGTAACCACAACAAGGAAACTGACTCTTGCAAAGACCTCACAGCACAATTGGTGACCGGATAAACAGCCCTAATGTTTCATGATGGCACATCCATCACCATATATTTTGGCAAATGTTCGTATATAGATTGAAACATTGATTACTCTCCGATCAAACACCATAGACCGTGAAAATAGTCATTTATTTGTTGAAACTAATCTTCCAACCCCTATAATTTACTGAAACGAATAACAATTACATTATAATACACCCAGGCCCAACAACCACATGGTTTCGGAGTAAAACGACGGTCCAAGGGTACTATATGGAAGACACCTGTCGTTTCCTGTTGATAAGGATAGCAACGAACATTGAACGTCCGTAATCACGCTGTCTCAAAAAACAGATCATATCAGAGAACCATTTACGGCACAATGACCGTTCTAGGGGTTTCAGCTGGGATTTGCAGAGGTACTTTGGACCAATTTCCTGGGTCCCTTCGTAATTCCACCCCCCGATCAAAGATCATATCAAATACGAGGCGCCGCAAAAATGCACACATCCAATAATAATACCAAGCTAAAAGGTACACACAGGTGGAATTCGATACCAATATATACCATTGCAAACTGGTGCCACTTAGCCAAGTTGGATTGCAACTACTATACCTGTTGGGTTTATGGTAGATAAATAACCACAATTCTAGATATTACAGTAGATGGGGTTTTTAGACCAACACAAGACAACAAACATAGCATTTGGGTGAAATTACTTAACATCACCCCAAATAGGGGGTGTACACAATCATCACAGCAAACCCTAGTGCCAAATACCCTTAGAATCTTTGAGAAGGTCTGTAGACCCTCAAAACCCAACCCCCAAGGGCGAATCCTCAGGTCGTTGGGGAATCAACACAAATTGGGGATGGTTTATAGAATGTTCTGTTGTTTTGTGTTTATCAAATATGATAAGAATGGATCATGTATATAGAATGGATCATATAAAATGGTTATATAGAAATTAACAAATTTTATATGATCTTCAACAAATCCCGTCATTCTCCCATCATTTTCCGACCCCGCCAAAGCCTGGCGCTCTTGGCGCTCTTCCGCCGAGACCTGGCAAAGAGCGGTGAGGAAACGAAAAAAAAACACGTGGGTTGATCCTAATACATGATATGATGTTTTGTCTAAGATTGATGGATCAATGAAACAATATTGATCTTGTATGAGTTGAGATCATGATTCAGATGTTTTGTCTATTTGTTCCTAATAACCGAAAAGCATGAGGATCTTGATGATTCTCATTCTGATGTAATTTTGAAGGTTTAAGATGATTTACAACCACATGACTTAGCAACCTCTCAATATGATATGATTATGTTTTAATTTTCTCAGATGTTATTAGTTTTCCCATTATCATCCCATCATTTATATCATCCCATGATTATCCCATACACTGTACCTACTGTAATTAGATGAATCAATGCAACTACTCTAGAATGGCTTCCCCCCAGGCAGGGCGACATTTAAACATGGATTTGCTCGACGGTCACATGAATGAGCCAGCCATGACAAAACAACAACTTCACCAGTATAAGCACAAGCTAAATGACGCTATCTATCTATTTCTAAAGCATCATTTTCTATCGCGACTATTCCACACAACTACAGGGTGGTGCCCCAGTTCGTTAGCTAAGTTGGTGCAAATAAGTCCAATAACAATGGTTTATAGGTGATATGATATATCTATAGCTAATGGGATTATGCAGGGGTTGGTAAATGTCCTAATTGAACATCACTCAATTATTGGGGATATACTGTACTTGATATAATCTCCAACAGATATGTTTTCAAGTCTGAAACAAATCCCCAAAGTGGATCAAAATGGGACATTTACCAAACCCTGCTATAACCCATTAGCTATAGATACATCACCTATAAACCATTGTTTTTGGAGTTATAAACCAACTTAGCTATCATAAATCAGTTATAAATCCCATTAAATCCACATTTTCCCATGGTTTCCTATAGATATATCACCTACAACCTATTTATAACTGGGGGGGGGCACCACTTTCCCGGAAAAAAAACTGGATCCAACCCGCCTGGCGATCTTGATGATCGGAATCCACCCAGGGGAGCTGCGAACCTGCCCATGGGCTCGGGAGAAATCCAAAGAAATCTTCAAAAACACCTAATCTAAAGATATATTGTATATACATACTAGATATATATATATATATGTTATATATATATATATTGTATATACATACTCTATATATATATATAAATGCTGAATATATATATATATAAATATATAATATATATATACTAAAAATATGCATAATGTGTGTATGTATATATATGTTATATATTTATATATTGTATATTTTTGTTATATATATATGTTATATATGTATACATATATGTTATATATGTATACATATATGTTATATATGTATATATTCGTGATGATATTATAGGTCTGTATTATATATGTTATATATATATATATTCTCTATAATATCCAATAATATAAATGATATTACCCTAGTGCTCCAAAATCCTTCTGAGAAGGTGATTGGAGCTGTAGGGACAACTGATATTATCATACAAGTGCAAAATGATGTGTAAATAAACAATATCATATATAAAGAACATATTATACGTGTCCGATAACATGTGTCCTTCCGATCTCGCTAGTTAAGACACTGCTCGTAGGATGGTTGTATTCCTGGTGGACAAAACCTACCAACTTGTAAATGTTGATGCATATGTGCTGCATATGTGATGCATATATGATGCATATATTTTTACAAGTACCGTCCGGCAGACGTGGCAACGGAACATCTTCCATTTATGAATGGTAGTTTTTCTCATTCAAATTAAAAGGGATGTTCCATTGCAACGTTTGATTGTCGGAAGGCACATACATTGACATCTATGATATGCGATTGGATGTAAATACGGTATAGAACTTATAGATGTGGCCAGAGTGGCAAACCAAAGGCACGCCGTGACATCCATGCAAATCACATTTAAACAGTCGTCCTGGAATAGATAGAATATGGAATTGTCAAAAAAATCCTCCTCACCGCAGTGAGAATATATTTAAACAAGCCATATTTTATCAATCCTCCGGATGGCCATGATCTGGCACTAATCCTTAGTAGGTCCTTCCGTCACAATATGTCACAATCTTGGGCCATGGAGTTAGTGGTAGGAACTACCCTGTGCGTAAAGTGTCTTAAAACATGATTTATACACACGCTGTAGTGAAATGCCCAGTTTTGTTAGAGATCATCCACTTGCCAGCCAGTTGCAAACTGCTGCACCCCAACGGGTTGGCTCTTCAACCGCATCCAGCCAGCTCGATATTTCTAGAATAGACCCTACGGTCAAGCTACCCCAAAAAATCCGAGCCATGCTCAAAACGCACTGTCGTCCCTAAGAATACTGGCTAGTTAAAGGGTCTAACAGCAAATCAGCCAATGCTTCTCATGCCTGTTGGTTTGAACACATCCCAAATTGAATATGGCTGGTAAGTGATATCCAATAATATCCCATAAAACCACCATTACTACTGGATATATTGCATTACATGTCCATTGTACTTGATGGTTATAAACCCAATTCACTAGATCCATACAAGGCCATCTAGGTATGATCTCGCTTGAGTTGATGGTGAAGCCCATAAAACAAAATTCCAAAGCAAAAACCTGTCGGATTCACTAGGAAATTCCCGAGATCCCAATACAACTCCTATAACATCCTACAACCAAGGTTGATATAGGATGTTAAGTGCCATATTAACAGAGGGATAGGATCCACAAAATAGGATACCCATATAAATCCTATTAACAGTTGTAGGTATCTCATTATAATCCCATATTTACAACTGTTCAGTGCCATAGCCTGTAGATTGATGTAGATTGTCGATCCTTTTGCCATGACATCCTGCGACTGTTCCGCCGCTTTTTTCCACGGGCCTACTGCTTGCTGCAGCTCGCTGGGCAGAAGATGACAGAAGCCGCCCTCGGCCGACTCATTGCTCAGTTCGCCTCAACCGCGCCGTTTTCTGTTTCCGGCCCCAGCACGGCCCCCAGAGCACAGAAAGTTTGGTGAGATTTTCCGCCGCACATCAATCTGTTTCGAAATGAAAACAGAGAACATTGCCATAAACATACGTACGTATGTTTCATAGTCTATTAATGGGGTTGCTATAAACGTAACCATCATGATGATCTCTAAAACCTTCTACTTAACTAGTAGCCTCTAATATCATACTTGGTATGATTTCAACCGGCCCCCAAGCATTTATGGTGGTTGGTTTATAAACCCCATCTAAGTATTGTTTTTTCATGACCACAGACCCCAGTTAATCAAGTTATAAACCAACTTTGCAAAGTATGGGGCACACCTTGTAGTGAATAATGAAGATTATGAAACACGTTTCTAGGGAAACAAAAACAACGGAACATCATGGTTTATCCTCACTTTCCCAAGAGACGACCTTTCTTGGGTACAGTATCCACCAGGCTTATATGACTCAGGGGAAATGGTGCGAATCAAAAAACAAAGTCACCATAATTTCTGGCTAGCATTTACCTACAATAGGTTAGAGCAATGCTCCATATGATGATTGGCTCAAATCACACAGTCGTGTCTCAAAACTTATAGGACCTATAGGCTAATAGGACAAATCCTTTCTATTGGAGGAAGATCAATCCCTGATTTATTGGGGTTTATGTAGCTTTTGGCATCAAATCCACCGTATCCCAACATCCCCGTCTTGGTTTCAAAGTGGTGAAATCCATCCGCCATTCCCATGGTGATTTCGCCAAGCATGGACCTCTGGTCAAGGCCAGTTTGGGCTTGATGCCAGGAGAGCGTGTGCCATGGCCACCAGCATCTCTCCTGCTGGGTTTCGGGGCCAACTTGGGGGTTACCCGCTGCTAATTTTCTTCATGTTTTCTGATCGAACATGGTAGGCATATTTGGATTTGAGAATGATAGCCACAATATGGGGATTAGTAACTGAATAGTATGTGTTAAACAGACCAAAATGGTGATTATGACTGACAAACAGACCAAAGGAATAGGAATGTTCCCTGTTCTCCAACAACTGGACACGCCAACCCCACATGGAGATATAAACTCTGTGGGCCCAGTGGCCCAATGGCCATCAGCCAGTTCTTGGGTCCCATCCAGCCAGTTCTTTGTTTTTGTTTGTTGCAATATGTGTGAAATCTATACCTAACAGTGCCAACTTGTTTTGACATGAGGGGAACCCAGAAAATACGTCTTAAAGAAACAAAGAAAACATGGCAAATGTTGCATGCACATTTGGGATTTAAGAACGAACTGTCAATAGACAAAAAAAAATGAAGAGAGCAACTGACAAATTAAAAATCACTGATCAATCAACGCACTGTAAATATGATGATCAACTCTGGTGTGCCAAAAAGTCGTTGCCATTCCATTCGGACCCCCAGTTGTTGGGACCACCATTCGTAGATCTGCGCTTGTCTCAGTTTCCGGCCCTCCCGAATTCCCAAATATGAATCCCCAATGCACCATGAATTCCCAGGATTAGTTCGAGTAATCCCCCAAAAAAAGATCGAAGAGTGTTTCCGGGATGGTACTTCGATGGTATTTACATCTATTCACCTCAGATATCCAGGTTTCCAAGTTTTCCATCTATTTTGAAGTAGCTATATATTCAATAGAATGGGAACCCATAGCCCATAATTTGAGATCGAGATATTCCGCTAAGCACGCCTTTTTTTCATCATCCCAGGGTTCACTGCAAGAATTATTTGGGCCCAGTATACAGATTACTCACATTTATGAATACCAATAAGTTGCACCATATGTACATCATACATAAATAGATATACATATGTACATCATATATAAATAAATATACATATATACATATTATGTATGGATATAGTAAAATTGTATATAATATGTTCAAGAGTTCTGAAAACAGTGTTTCACAGCATTGTCATCGGTTTCACAGAAGTTGTCATCGTTGCGCAGCCCCCTTGATAACGTTCGTGCTCCAGCTGTGCATAATGGACTGCCTATCAAAGGCGAACTCTTGAACGGACTATACCGAAACACACACATATATACATATATATATATATATTTATATTTATGGGAGTTTGCAAATGACATGGGAGTTTGCATTTTTTGGGTATGTCCGACAACTCCCATGTCATCTGCAGGTACTATATATAAAATATATACGCACTCATAATCCAAATATATCAATTCATATATAGTACATTTCAAAAAGAAAATACAATAAAATGATATTGATGTATCAACACTAATAATTAATAGCATATCTATATATACACTAATATATATATATATGTTAGCTATATATTATTAACATATTAGTATATATCACAAAAATGTCAATATAAACAGCTATAAACAACTAATCAGCTTGTAAAAAAATTGACATTAGCGTTATATTAACGCCATATTTACAGCCCTGGACCTCGCCGACGGTGACAAAAACGTCCTGGTTGCTTCAAAGCATTTCCCCAGGCGTCGGTGGAGGTCCCAAAACTCCACGCTGTGTCGATCCATGGCGGAAAAACAAATGGCTGTGTAGATTTTAATGTGGCTGCTATATATGTATATATCATATAAATAAATATATATATATATATACATGTATATCTATATGCATATATGTATATCTATATACATATATGTATATATGTATATTTCATGAACATAATATAGTATGGCTAATATCACATAATAATATCATATGGCAAGGTGAGCATATAGATTGAAACATAACATGTTTTTTTTACATAATACTGTGGATGGTTGCGAAATCCTGCACCAGTTGGTATATGGTCTATCCCCGTATAATCTCATTATTTACAGTGTTTCATAGTTAACGGTTGCCAACTGGTGCAGGATTTCGCAACCATCCACAGTATGTTATGGTATGGGTGGTACATGATTAACATCACATGAACATCATATGGTGTAATATTCAGGGTGATATCTATACTAAAATAATATGGTGTTATGAGTATCACATACTATAATTCCATATAATATCTATGAGAATGTTAGGAACCTTTTATGTTTTATGAAAAAACACATATACCCTAGGATCAACATAGAGAAAGGTGTGGAAAACCAATAGCTCTCATAGGAAAATGGTATACAAATTCGAGATTTTCCACGTCGATATTAGTCTACCCTAGGGTAATATCAATGGGAATGTTAGATAACCATTATCTTTGATATATTTTATGCATGAGGATATCGATATGGAACTATTTCTGTAAGAACAAACAACATGTAAAAACAATAGGAATATACATAACTGACTTTGTTCGAATGGCGCAAAACTATTGGATCGCCAACATGGTTCTTCTCCAGCGCGTGGCTGGACAGTGGCCGATTTACTTCGATGATTTTCCGCTAGTTCCATGGATTTCCCCACCTGCCAGGTGAGGGTCTCTAGATTTTAACCGAACTTCTCCGACACACCCACACGCCCACACCACATTCACTTGCCAGCCACCTCTACGTCTTCTTTGGCGCCACATAGAATGCCAGGAAGAAAACTAAGATAGAATAACAAATAAACTGTCAGACAGAATGTCAGGATACATGTCAGGTAAAAGTCAAATATATGTCAAATAGAAGTAGATAGAATGTCAGACCACATAGAATTTCAGAATATATGTCAGATAGGAATGCCAAATAAAATGCCAGATAAAAATGTTAGACTATATGCCACATAGAATGCCACCTAGAATGTCAGAATATATTTCAGATAGAATGCCATAACATGTGTCAGATAACATGTTAAATTTAATGTCAAATGCAATGTCAGAAAGAATGTCACAATATATGTCAGATAGGAATGCCAGATAGAATGCCAGATATCATGTCAGAACATGTTCCAGATAGAATGACAAAAAGAAAGCAGGCTAACATGTCAAATAGACTGTCAGAGAGGTTGAGAATTGTTAACAATGATTATATAATAATGGTTCAGAATGGTTAATAAGGGTTAATAATGGTTAATATTGGTTAAGAAATTGTTAAGAATGGTTAAGATGGGTTAATAATGGTTAATAATGGGACTAGATGGGATTTACCCTCTGGCAATAAACCTTGCAATCAATTCTGGGCATTTTTTTTGTGACCTCACGTCGTGACCAAACCCTGGAATCATACTTAGATTGCGGTGAATCATCCCCAAATGGTTGCTCAAGTTTCAGGCAAGTGACATATGATAATTTACCTAGATCAATTGAGCATCTTTGAGCATACCTTTTTTTACGAGTTGTTTTGTTGTTGTTTTTAAGAGTTTCTTTTCCCAATTGGAACCAGATATCCACCATAGCTCAAGTTGGGTCGTCGGAGAAACAACAAGTCGTGAATCATACACCAACAGCAACTGATAACTGGTTGGTGGTTGAGCCACCCCTCTGAAAAATATGAAAGTCACTTGGGATGATGACATTCCCAATATATGGAAAGTCATAAAATTCATGTTCCAAAGCACCAACCAGATTATCATTGTTAATAATATCAAAAATCCCAATTGATGGTTATATTATACCGTTAATAAGTACAATTGATGGTATAGTGTGTTGAATAGATGGCTTAACCATTATTCACCCATTCTTTGAGGTATGAATAGAATTGTTGGCTTCAATGCCATTTTTTCGGAGGCAGCGCTGAGACAAGACTTGCCAACGGCTGCGGCTCAAGTTGCCGATGGGATCCCCTGCTTGGCTAGTTAGTCCCGTCATTGGTCAATGAAAATGATTCCAAAGTGGCATGGTTATATAAAATGGGTTGTAGGTGGCTTATAATGGTTTATACTGGTTTATAATGGCATTGCACATTTAAAACATGTTAACACATATAAAACTCCTCTGAAACCATCGACCAGTCAAACTTCATGGTGCGGCTGGTCGAGCCGGAAGTCATAAGGAGTCCTTGTCAAAAGTGGATGCAGGACAGTGCTTCTGCTCGACAAAAAATCAATTTTTTAGCCTCCAGAAAGTCCAAAAAAGGGAAGTCCAAAAAAGGGATCTGCACAATGCCTATGACTTTTGTTTTTTTTTGGTGCCGTATTCATTTTAGAGGAATCAGAGGCATACATAACATTTTTGGTTGTGACCTCAGAAGAATGGCCTGAAAGGGGGCATGATGCAATGGGTGGCTGGTGGATTGGTTTTTTGTTTGAGGTTTCCTAGAATCGGGGTACCCCAAATCATTCAAGTAATTAGATCAATTTACGATTTGAGACATCCTTTATTTTAAGACACCCCATATGATTCCCTTTTCGATTTTGACATTTCTGCAATAATTATCACAAGATACCAAAATATATCAACATGTATCAACGCCTTAGCCTTTGGCACACACTTTCGCACCACAATCTGGCCGAAACATGGCAAACCTAACATTCATGTTTTCCCATGTTCTGAATAGGATACCCCAAACATAGAATTGATTACCAGAATTTTGCCATGAATTACAATAGATTTTGTGTAAATCCTCCATGTTCGCACAAGGTGGAGCCTCCCACTTATCAGTTAGGCTTCACCCCACATTTACAATATAGTTACCTCTGGTTATCTAACGTAGCAAACTGGAGAATCACCATTTTTAAGAACCATGAATCATCCAAAAACATCTAGAAATGGGGTATTTCCAAGGCTATGTTAAATAAGCAAAGGGTATCATTGCCACATAAAAGCAGGTTACTGGAGTTGGAGCCTAGCTTCGCGGCTTCGCGATCGTTTGGCGGGGTACTCTAACGAATCATGACCCTCTGGTAATCACATGTGGCTTACTGGAAAACCCCCTGTATACTTCCATGATTTGTCCAGAAACCTCTACGTTTCGCTGGGGGATTCCCAGTGCCGTGTTGAATGATGCCGGGGGGTACAACTATATGTATATATATATAATATATACATAAGCCCAAAAACGATAAAACAGCAAAATGTCCTATGAAATCAATGATAAATAACTCAGCTTTTCATCCATGTTCTGCATCTCTTTGGTGCTTGGAGTGAAACAAAGACCTGGCCACAACTGCGCCCTAGGCTGCCTGCATGCCAAGAGACAACCCCAGGATGTGTAGTATGGCAGCTTCCATGGTGCTTCCTCCTCTGAACCTCGACGCCGCAGCGAAGTTGGCGCAATTCAACTGATCGGAAACAAAAAAAGGTCTTTAACAACAACATCTAAATTCAAAATTATGGGAAAACAACTTGTAAATTATGGGAAAGTAATCAACACTTATTGATGAAATTGAAAGTTATGGGAAACCCCAGGGAAAAAAAACGAGTTTGGAAGGTTCCATCCCATGTTTAATTCAGGGAACCTTTTCAGGACAACCGCCACGTGGCCAGAACGACCTGGGGGAAATCATCTCCATCGAATGGGGAATACGGTATACCGGTATACCCAATAACAAGCCTCTAGAGGATGGTTTATTTTCATGGGCTTACCACATTCAAAAAAAGACAGCCAAGTAGGTTTCGTACAAGTCAGACTTGCTACATCTTTCAGATCGTATGTTCTTTTACGGCCTGCTTGCGGGCTTGCCAACTTTACCCAGATCCCAATGGGTCCCAATGGATTGATTGAAGTCTTTTCATCAGAAACCTTGATTCTAAAATTATGTACATTCTACCGTTGGCAGGTACGTACATTCTCTCTCTCTCTCTAAGAGTACATACCTATACATATATATATATAATTATATATATATACATACATATGTGTATACCTTGACCCTGAGTTGACCCATTAAAAAGTAGTCAACGGACTAAAATGATCTAAACTTGTGAGTAGCATACTTCATCAATGGAGGCTCCAGGCATGTTATATCATCATTTCTATGTTCCCTCCAGGGTTGAAACACGTTGTTTCACCCCGCCGCGCGACCCGGATCATCTTTGCAGATCTGCTCCTGTCCATCGAATGGTAAGGCCTAGCGAGCGAGCTCGGCAGATTGCAGCGAACGAACATGGTCACGATTCGTAGAACGAGCAGTTGGAAACCATATGTTCTTCTACAAAGGTGACATGAAAAAACTGCTGGAGACCATCCAGTGGAACAAATTGAATCTTTCCAGTGGAAAAACATACAGTAGAACAAGTAGTTGGAAACCTGGAACAAAGGGAAACATCATCGAATTACCATATCCTGGAAACACGTTTCTATGTGGTCAAGGTTCACTAAAATTTACGCATTGACAGTAGATAGTGTATTGTGGGAAAATGAAATTTGACATTCATATTGATTTATGGGGATAAAGTAATAAGTGTTGAAATGGTTTGAACTAACAGTCCTATCAACTTCTAAATACTGGCAAATTAGTGAAAAACAACTTGTTAATAACTACGCAATACACAATAAGAAACCATTGGAAAGAGCTTACCAGAAATGGGTGGTGTACCAAACATCAGAGGGTTTTTGTTGCGTCTACCACATTGATGTCGAGATTATCCACTTATTTGTCTAGTCAATTTTATTTTGTCTCAAACATATACTTCCAGGGGTCAGGTATCTAAAATGCAGGTACTGTTCCATTTTCTTACGGCCGAATAAATTGGGGGAATGTCACCCCTTACGCAGACCCCAAACATGGGCCTATGTAAGGCCTTCCCATAAAGTCAGGGAATGTGACGAGAATTGAACAGGGTGATATGGTAATATATTACTGGTTGGTGGTTTTGACCATCTTGAAAAATATTAGTCAATGGGAAGGGTTATTCCCAATATATGGAAAAATGTTCCAAACCACCAACCAGTATTATTAGCTATTGTCAACAAGGTGTAGTTAGCTTGATGATCATGGTCCTGATGGAAACGACGAAACATTGATGTATTGGGGATGGGTCTGGTGGCATCAGTTGTTGCTTCTGCCAGAAGAAGCAGCTGGTGTTTGCCGTCCCAAGCAGGTTTCAAATGCCAGATGGTCAGCTAAAAGGTGGAAAAACCATGGAAAAACCTGATGAAAATACGGTACCAATGGGCCCGCCAAAGTGGCGATTCATGGGGGTCGATCATGAGTAAGCCATCTTCCCTCATGACAAGTGCCAGTTTCTCAGTCACCAGTGGGAAAAGGGCTGTTGATAAACATGGGGAAGCTAGAATCAGCTAGAAATGCAGGACTGATCATACATAGATGCACCAGCTCTCCCCTTTTGCAACAGTTTCTTGCGCAAGTTGGGCTGTTGCTATTTTTTTCCCCTGGTCCAGATTTGGATCTGACCAGGTAAAATGATACCAGTTCCTACACCAAAAAGTCTTGGGATTCTGTCCCCCACTGGTAATCTATGGTGAGGCTGTCATGGTTTGCACAGCTTTCTATCCAGTAAAGTCGTATATGGAACCCCCTTAGTTTATGTAGATGAATGTCGATCATTTTCCAAGGAAAACGACGGGACTAGCCTAGCACTTTCCTACATGCAACAACACCAGCCGGTTCTCGGTAAATCATCAAATTGCCAACGTGACCATAGCTATAAAAGAAACTACCACAAAGTAGATCATGTCCCAATAGCTATACCTTCTGGTTCTTTAATATAGCTATGGAAAATGGCCCATTTATATTTAGATCTTAGATGGTGATTTACCTACTAAAGAAATGTGATGTTCCAGTTCACTTTGTTAAAAAATAACCAGAGTAACCAGAGGGTTAAGTCCCCCAAAATATCCCAGCAAACATATCCAGTTAAGTTAGTTGTCAGTTGTCATTACTATAGAAATCCCTATGCCTAATCGAAATCCCTGTCAAAATGCCCCTTGTTTTAAACCACCAACAAGCGCCGAAGCCGAAGATGTGCTAAGCTTCTGGCCCCGGTGAGGAGGATATACGTCGTGACTCCCAAAGCCTGACGTTGAAATTATTAAATGTTGGGGTTATATTGCCCCATACCATCAGTGTAATATAATATATATATAATATGTGATATATATATATATATAAATAGGTATTCATGTATCGTATGATCATCAATGATCATCAACGTATGAAATGGTTAATAAATAATGTTCGTATCATCAATGTCATGGAAATGCATGTTGCATATCTTCAACATAGTGTCGTTCTCGTACATGGTGCAGAGCCTGTGTTGGGGATTGTCGAAGCACTCACTGACCCAATCGTTTGAACAGAAATAACGAAACTGGCTAGGCAGTCAAGAAGAGGCAACAGATGCAGTGGCCACGGGTTTTGCACATCCATTGGGAAATCCCTGTGTGCTGTCATATTATCCCAATGCTCCATGTACTCTCAGGGGCAGATCTGAAAACCCGGCTATGGAAGCCATGCCCCCAGAGGCTTGAACTCCACCTGGAACTCCAAACAAATTTAGTCGATGTGGTTAAAACATGTTAAAACAATCATAAACCACCCCATGATCCCATGTTTGATGGTTGCTACCACCCATTTATGGTGATTTGGGGAATGGTTTCAGATCCATCCAAGGTCCCATGGGATCCTATGGATCCCATGGAGCGGAAACTTCCAGGTACCGCGCCCAGACATCCACTTTGAACTCGTAGGCCCCGTTGAAGATCTGCCGGAGATTCGACCCTTCGACCCAAGGTTTTTTATGCCAGTCAGGACATGGACAAAAGATGGAAAAGAACCAAAGTTTCCCAAAAATGATACCATTTATGATATATACAAATTGAATTTTAAAAGAATATACATTTATATGTATATAATATATACATGTATTTATAAAATGGATAGTATACATATATATATATATAGAAATGATAATAGGAATGGGAACAGCTGTAATGTACTGGAGAGTAATTCCACGGGAGCCTGGCGGCTTGAAGCCTTGAAAAATCCGCGACTTCTTTTTTTGGAAGATACAATCTATGAACATCATGGAACTGAATAACTAGGTTTAACTACCATTTCCAGTTCTTTTTGGAGTTAAACCTTGAACATCATGTAAATTGTGGATTTCTAGGTTTAACACCAGAAATAGAATCATTTCACATGATGTGACAAAACCAAACAAAATTCAGCATCCCAGCAACCAACCATTCGGGGCCCATGTTTACATCATCCAAATAGCGGTACACCGTGACACGGTATACCAAGTTACCATATATACAAAGAATACATGCCAATTGGGGATCAATATTTTTGGGGCCTCAGTACCCCCGTTATCAGATGTTTGGCAAAGTTTGGTGATGTTTTGGGTGCCCAAGCACAGATCTTGTGATATACTATGTTATATTTCGGGCTGCATTTAAAAATTGGGTTCAGCATCATTTCTCTAGATCATATACCCACGTTCGGTGGTGCAAATCCCTCTGTTACTTGATAACGTATGACATCCCAATCTCTCATCCACAGTAAATCCAGATGACCGGCCTCATATTTAGCTACGTTGGTTTGCAAGTAGCTAATCTATGATTTATAATAGATATATCCACAGTTGGATGCGGCCATACTGTAAACCAACTGATAACTGGGGGCACCAGACTGTACCACTTGTATCTATTCATATCAAAGAATAGCAGGGACTACAACTGACATTTCAGCAGGGGTAACTTGGTGAAAGAGCAATATTTACTGCAAATATATACCATGGGGGGGAATATTTTTTCATACTAGATTGATCATTAATTCTGTATCATTCCTCAAATTAAATCCATTAATTCATGTTAATCCCTACTGCTGATAATTCCTTGCCCCACTAATTCCCAGTAAATTCTCGTGTATCACTAGACTACACTACACTACACTACATGCCACTACACTACACTACACTACATTAGACTACACTACACTCCACTACACTACAGCTACAACTACACTCCACTACACTCCACTACACTCCACTACACTAAATTACACTACACTACACTACATTACACTACACTACGCTACATTCCACTACACTCCACTACACCACACTACATTGCACTACACTACATTAAACTGAATGACACTGTACCACAGATAGATAGATAGATAGATAGATACATAGATACATAGATACATAGGTAGATAGATGGGTAGGTAATTAGATGAAAGAGAGAGAGAGAGAGATAGATAGGTAGATAGATAGGTAGCGAAATAGAAAAAAGAGAGAGAGATAGATAGATAGATAGATAGATAGATAGACAGACAGATAGATAGATAGATAGGTGGATAGGTAGATAGTCAGGGCAAGAGAGAGAAATAGTGAGAGAGATCAATCACCTTTCGCTCCATCAGTGGCTTCGCTCTGCCATCCCTGATTCACAACAACCAACCTCTCCCAAAAAGGTTTCCTATGTTTGAAACTTCCGCCACCGCCTTGTGCGGTACTACTGGTATACTGATAAAATATCATATTCACTGGGATATAATCTGGATATATCTGGATGAATTAGAATGAATTAAAATGACCTCACGTCGTGACGTTTCTGGAATACTAGACTGGTATCCCTAGAAACCACCATAGGTAACTCAACCAGAAACCTCACCTCAGGCGCCCAGAAGGCGGGCGTGCCCACGCGCGTCCAGACCTTCTCCCCTACATCCACCCTGCGACGAGCGACGTTCGTCGATCGCATGTGGATTTATTGGGCAGATATATAGGGATATAATGGGAATACGTTTTGAAATCCCATATACATACAAAATATTCAGATATATAGGGATATATAGGAATATATAGGGATATATAGGGATATATAGGGATATATAGGAATATATAGGGATATATGCTGGATATATAGGGATATATAGGGATATATAGGGATATATGCTGGATATATAGGGATATATAGGGATATATGCTGGATATATAGGGATATATAGGGATATATGCTGGATATATAGGGATATATAGGGATATATGCTGGATTTTTTTTTGCATATAATGGGATGCCCTCAGGTAAATTGACAATTTGCGAACTGGAAATAAATCATTTTTGATAGGTAAATCGTCGGACTATTTTTGCGCCATGTTCTGTAGCTATGTTCGTTTACTGGAGGGAAATATAATAAGATCATGACCATGTCAAGTTGATTGCAACTACCGTTTAGCAATATCTTATATTCATGGAAGTGGGAATATGACCAGCTGAATATCACACTGTAGATCTTATCATATTTCCAAATTTGCCACACTGTCTTGTGATAGTTGTAAGTTGGGTGACATAAGATTATGATCATGAAAATTCGATTTAATGCACCAAATCAAGATTCTGGTAAAATTGGGTGGATCTTACCCAAGCAGTTCGGTACAAAGTGTATGTCATCCTCGTTGCTGAGAATTTGTTATGAGTATACTCTGAGGTAGATGTCAGCAACAGAAAATAGGGATTGAAACTGCAGAAGGGTTGGTTTCACCGACAATGAACTCGTGGAATTCAACCAAAAATCCGTCAGGAACATCTGGATTGAAGAAAGGCAACACTAACACGACCACTGTGCATTTCAAACAAACAATAACGTGTAAGCTCTGGTAAATGAACATAGACCCTGCCATTGCTCTTGGACGATGAGATTCCACTAAAAACTGACCATTTTCAGGATCAAACTTTCAATTTACTGGAGGGTATCTAACTCTGTTTAAGCCAAAAACAAACAAGGAGCTGATGAACACACTGCGGTTTTTAGGCGAAGCGCGGACATTTTTTTTTGCAAATGTGTTGATCTACAAGAAGAGCCCCCTGTGCCAGTTCCGTTTTGAGGCTTAAGTTATCCCGTTCAAAGAATAGATACATCATGATATATCCACCATTGAACTACTGTAGCTAAACTATCAATAAGAGTTATAACAATTATAATGTATATACTGTATACATATATTATCTATATAATGTTTGAGCATCATGATCACATAATAAAATTCAATCGTTAATCTATTGAAATAATGAACCATTGAATTTTGTTGAACTACTATATCCATTGTTATACCATATATACAGAAATATCCTTGTAATACGTGCGCTCGTACACCAGCGGATTTCCCAGCCTCCCAGCCCCCCAGCCCATCATGACCCAAAAACGGCCCACCTGATGGCTGTGCCAAAATCCGACAGGGCCACCTTGGCTGTCGGCTAAACATCATGTTCGCCATTAAGATCAAAGTAAATCTCAGTCAATTCATCTTTTAAACAAAACTATATAAACATGTTATAAACATGTTGTTGTTACATCCGCCTAAACTCAACAATATACAACAATAATAGGGGACACCCCGCAGGCCACTCTTTGTTCTTCCCACGTTGGGAAAGCGCGGTGCCCGCGACTCGCCACAGCTCGTTGCGGGGCGGGGCATCTAGGCGTGGAGCCCGATAGCTCCACAGCATGCAAAGCCAAGGTGAATTCGTTGCATTCCTAATGGGATGCCTCATACCTCAACCCATCCAAGAAAATCATCAGAAAATCATCAGAAAATCATCAGAAAATCATCAGAAATCCAAGAAACACAGGCAAGTCTTTCTTGGGATCACCGAAGATGAAGATTGAAGACGAAGACTACATGAATGACACCAACCATCACTTCTTGGAGATATCTATACATGGCTATCACTATCCCTGTCATGTTTGGCTATAAAAAATATGCCGTCCCATCGCGTACCCACAAATTGCATTGCTTTGTTGGTGGAAACATACCAAAAACATCCCAAAACAATGTCACCTGTTGGTGAACTGAAACACGAAAATGATCCAGCTTCACCCTTTGACAAAAGCCAATTCCACCTGCTTAGATTTAGGAGCTTCAGTTATGCGAGGAGAGTAGGCCCCAAAAACAAACACATGGAGTGGGCTACCAGGGTTGAGGCAGTCCCAAGATGTTCAAGGAATCCGCTGAGGCATATCCAATGACAGCGATCTATGCTGGAGTGATCCCTCAAACATGCTTGGTCATGGTCTTGCTTCATTTTCAAAGTACTTCCCAAGCAGAAATTTCAGGCCATGCTTCACGCCCCGAAGAATCCACTCTGACTTGTGTTGAGGTCGGCCGGGAGAAGGTCCCTATGAATTATCTATTAAAAATAGACATTACAAACCCAGACTGATTGATTTTTGAAGCAAAATTCATTGAATTTTCAAATTTGATGCCATTTTTGAAGTTTTCCACCGTTGACATTTCCAGTACCCTCTGGTTATTTAACAGTTCGCCATGGGAAATGGCCCAAAGAAATAGATGGTTTACCTATTAATAGCATGGTGATTTTCCGGTATATACCCTCTGGTAAACTAACATAACTATGGAAAATCACCATTTTCAATGGGTAAATCCACTATTTCCATGGTGATTTTCCATGGCAAACTGTTAATCATAACCAGCTGGTATATATCAAACGATCTCCGGATTTCGACCATGACCGCAGCTAGGGATCCAAATTTCCACGTGGGTCCCGCCGGTCCCGCTACTTTGGCGTGTTTGCGGGGTCCACGCGGTTTTGGCACAACTTTTCTGCGGGTCCAGGGAGCACTGGGGAGTGGCGATCAAAAGTCAAGGGAAGAAGATGAGTTCACAATGTGGTTCTTACTTTCAGGCTATCATCCACTGTTTATGGATCATAAGATATCGTAAGTCATTATTTATCGTATAAAATATCACCACTGTGGTATGTTTTTTGTCCAGATAGTATGGCTAAAACTGGAGCTACCTTAACACTACCTACCATCACAACTCGCCTCGTTGGGTTGGTGATGGACACACAAAAAAAAACCAACAGTTGCATCTATCACATCAGGAGATGTTAGACTTGATTAGACATGTTCATTAATCATTGAATAATCAACTAACATTAACTATACTTCTCAAATATAACCCGTATGTGGCTTGTTCACTTTGACTTGCAAAGCAAAACAAGGAATGGATTGAAATGGGACAACTCCAAATTAGGAAAAGTCAATGCGACTTTGGGCCTTATATCTTGACTGACCTGTGAATGTTCAACGACTGCAAGTATACCAGGCAAAGCAAAGAAACACATACTTCCAAACATGTCGTGCTCACAGATTAGTTAAATGATCCTCTACTAAATTAAAGCAAAATCATGTTTTAAAGATCAACCATGACATATTCGTAAACAATATCATACGTGGAACCATAACGTGTATACTTTTGTCATTTCTGATCCTTAGTGAATCTCCCCAACATGCAACTAAGAACAAAGCAAAACTCGCTTGCTGTGGGAGGAAACCCATGTGAATTTCTGGGTCTCCATCGCCAGCCCCCTTGGAAAATCGGCCCGTCGCCCTGGTCCCTCCCCGGATTTTAGGAGAGGCCACTGAGGGCTCTCAGAGCAGAACGGGCGGCCTGCTCGGATGCAACCGGAAATTTCACCAACACATGCTGGGTATAACCAACATTAGCCAACAAACATAGGATGACGTGAGTGCTGTATACTGGGATATAACGAACCAGCAATAGATCATTGAGGTATGCCCCAAAATGGGGAATATACAGTACGTACGATATTGTGTTTCTTGTTGCGGACTCAAACCATGGAATTTTGCGGTCTCAACTTTTGATACCAGCCTATGTGCAAATGCTGGCTCCTTTGCTCTTGGGATTATATATATATACACATCTGTAAATAATGTGTGTATATATATATACGGATATATAAATGTATTGATACAAATTATAGGGTATATTGAAAAGGAGCCAACACGTGAAACAACAATCTTTGTAGAGAAAACAAAACGGACCGTCCCCTTAAGCCACCACTAAGTCATATGCAAATGGTTGTCCCATTTTGTGTAGCCACACAAAAAGCCCATCTTTAGTGAATCATTCTCAATCTGCTGTGGTTTTTCCCAAAAAAAGTTCCCTCTATTGGCCATACTTCCCCAGGAAGTTGCTTGGCCAACAGCAGCTTTTGTGAGCAACTGAGATTGGACGCGTTCCCCTACTTCGTTGGTAGCATCAGCTTAAGCTCATCAATTCACATGTCAGACAGCATCATCAAGCACATATCAAATAACAATCAGGAACTCATCAAACACTCACTGTCACCAAACTATTAGGTAAACATGGCCAAACTTCATTATCATGTTGTTTTTTGCTGCTTGACATAAATAAATATATATATATATGTATATATATACACATACATACATACATACGTACGTACGTACGTACATACATACATACATTGCACTACATTGCATTGCATTGCATTGCATTACATTACATTACATACATACATACATACAGTAATATCCCCATTGATTGATAGCAACAAAAAACAATCAAGACTCACCCATCATCCGTTGGTGTTTAAAGTCCCCGTAATGACTACAAATAAGTTTGTATGATGGAGATAAACCCATACCCTCCAGCAATCAAACATGGCAATGGAAAACCAAGCGTTTTATTGTAATTATTATAGATCCTCTTCCATGATCTTCCCATAAAAACATCAATGTATAGAAAAGTCAGGATCAAATCTGTTGTAGCTGCAGCCCTTAACAGTGGTAACTGACATATTTCATGATATATATATATAATCTTAGCTGCAGGAGTTACACCCTCATTTAGAAGTGTTTTTTGGGGGCCATAGCTGTACCCTTCACCTCGTTTCCGGGTTCCCCATGGCACCTCAAGCGAAGCTTCAGCTGCGGACAGGCCGCTGACATAGCCAGGCACGACCTCTTTGCTTGCTGGGGCCTGGCAGCCGCCCAAGGGCGCTGGATTTCTCAACAGATCATGGGATGCAAATGTTAAAGGGGAAACGATGCAGTTTTGCATCTGATTCTTGTTCTTGTAAATTGCAGGATACCCATGGATCATCTTTGCATTATATTAGACGCTTTTCATTAAAAATGGTTCTTGTTCTTTCCTGCATGCAATTCTGGGAAGTGAATTAGCCAACATACTAACGTCCTAAATGGGTACCCACATGTGCAAATGGCCAACTGTGGACACTAACTGGGGAGAACAGGTAACTGGGGAGAATGGGAAATGAACCAACAATAATCATGTTTTAATTCCCTATTAAACCATGTGTTTCTGAGGGCTGTTTGACAAAAACGGGGGATGGGATTCAGACTAATTACAGTGGGTTGGTCATAAAACATTATATCCCCATGACAATCCCGTGAAAAAAAACATTTCTGATGGTTAGTTACAGTTCCAATCAAACCACTAATATCCCATTCAATACTACACCAATATCATATCCCATTATAAAACCGTTCATGTCCTATGAACATATATATATATATACAGTATATATCTGGGCAAATGATAATAATTCACTAACCTGAATAGTTCGGCCATTTTGGGATGATTTCCCTTTTTAACCATTATATATATATATATATATCTACATATATATAAATATATATTTATATATCTACATATATATATATCTACATAAATAAATATATATATATATATCCATTAGATCTTCATGGGATGATTGGATGCCGCCATCCACGCCAAGGCGCGCTACCAAACATTTCGCAGCGCTTGGGCCCGCCGTCTTTCCAGGTCCACGACTTACACCTCGACGCGAAACGATGACACGCGACTCGGGGTTTTGGGGGTGGCCGGGTGACCGGGTGAACTCTGGGAATTTTCCAACAAATGGTGGGTGACCAGAATTAGGATAGGCAATTCACCCAGATTAGGAACATGGTGAATACAATCAATGCGGCTTTTTGTGGGACTTTAAGTAACAACAATGGAGAGCTCTCTGGAATTTTAAGCTGTGGGTCTGATTTGTTTGAATTATTAAGTAGCCTCCAGTAAACTGATATAGCTATGGCAGCTATGGTTTAGATGGCCCAATTATTCTGAGATGATTTATACGACTTTTAAACATGGTAATTTCCATAGCAAACTGTTAGTCTTATCAGAGGGTAACAAACATTAGAGTTCATTGGGATTTGAATAACCCAAAATTGGAAGTTAGCGAAACATATGGGGATTCTTAAGGATAATATGAATATGAGGAATTCAATTGTTAACCACCAAGTTTTGAGGGTGCGGAGAAGCAACCATGATGGAAAAGGGGGTGTAATTGGTAATGTGATATATGTGATATTGCATGTGACATTATATGATGTAAGGGGATATCATGTACAATACATGATACATATAATATATATATATACATATAGTACATATGGAGTAGATCATTAAAATGACATTTCTTCATCGCCGGCACCAGACATATATTTACCATGGCTGATGTTCATCCCAAAGAAACTCCTCCGCATCATCCCTCAATGCTGAAATGAATAGTATGTGGTTCAGGATCACATCCTCTATATTAAAAAAACACAAAAAAACGTATTTTTGGGCAATTCCATCCCTAGAATTACTAAAAGTCATATGAATAGCATATGTTTTTTTTAAAAAAAAAAAACATCCCTATACTAAAAATCATAAATAGCATTATATAAATAGCATTCATTTAAAAAATATAATATAATGAAGCACATCATATTTGTTTCATATATTATGGGCACCCAAAATGAATAGATCCAATAATGCTGAACCAAGGATTGCTGGGTGTTATTTACTAGTAGACGAAAGGATTATGATTCACTGTAAAATGGCGCTTGTGATTTTTCTTTCTTGTGGGCCCAACAAAGAATTTGAGCAAAATGTTAAAGGCCTTTAATCAAATCATCATATCCCCAATTTTGAATCCTCTAACCAGTACTTGAATTGCTATGCATTGACTTGGCTTTAATCCCAATCGCGGCCCCATCATTGTTTCCTAAAGTTGCTGATCAAACAAAAACTATAGCCATGTTTCCCTTGATATACCATATGCATCCATAATTATTCCAATCAACCTGGAGGTTTCCTAAAATGGGGTTACCCCCTAATCATCAAATTTAATAAGATGTTCCATTATGAACCATGGATTTTGGGGTTCTTCCATTGGAGGAAACCTCCAATAGAATGACTGTGGCTTCCCCGCCTGGGTTCCTGTTGACAGAGGCGGCAACACCGCTGCGGCGACGCCACATCGTTGCTGTCACCAAAGTTCGGGCGGTGACGCACGGTACGGAACCAGGAGTCGTTCACGGGCACCTGCACCCGGCACGGGACAGTGCTGCGACTGGATAGCCCTCTGTATCCTCGACATATGGTGGTTTCCTAAGTCATGGAGGTACCCCCAGTCCTCCATTTAGAGATGGAGTTTCCATGAAAATAAACCATCCAGCGATAAAGGGGTACCCTCATTTTAGGAAATTTCGGCAGTTTGACCATCCCCCAGCTAAACATAGACATCCTAGACCCTGTTAGGAGGTTGGAAGACGACATTCCTCTAAAAAAGTGGTGATTCTCAGGGTCCTTCTTAGTTGAGGGATGCCAAATGCCAGAATTTTTGGAGCCGCTGCTATTTTGAATAATAAAAGGGTTGCTGCAGGATGCTGCAGGTGAATCTGGTGGGGTGTTGTGATAATTCCGTGATGATGAGTCCAACTCGAATATGACGAGTCAGTCAATGAGTCAACGATAACATCACCTGTTTTTTCCCATAGGATCCATGGTGCTGCCATATATGGTATAACATTTACCATGAATATACCCCCCAATGTTAGCATTAATATACCAGCACCATGGATCCGAGTAATGATCACCCCGAAGAACGGTTCTTGTCCTCCTGTAAACTAACATAGATTCGTGGAACACAAAAACCAGGAAAGTCGATGTTTTTACCTGCGGAAACCATGGGTTTTGCACATCTACTAGTATGTTGGTTTAGCCTAGGGTAGATGACATTAGGTTTTAGGTGTTTTGAAACATATTACGCACGGACTTGAGTCTCAGGTTCTGATGCATGGCTAAAATGCAGTCCAGTTGGGCTGTCAAAACATCACCAGCCTGCATCCGAACAAGGTACAAGGTGGTGCCCCCCAGTTTCTGAGCTACTTTCTGCACCTCCATTTGCTATATCTACCACTAAACTCTTAAATCATGGCTTTAACCTGCTCATAATCATTCATAAACTCACCACAGAATTTGTCCTCCCCTCCCTCTCCAACAAAGGTTAACGCCGCCCCAGCCATACCCAAGACACATAGCCGATGTCCGACTCCAATAGGCCGCACCAAAAGCTCTGCCAGCGAGTGCCAGGCGGGTTGCTGAGCAACGTTTCAGCCGCCTGGACGTTTTTGGGAGGGGATGTTGGGAAGCGTTTTGGTTAATATGGAGAAATACATTGGACTAGATATGTGACTAGACATTTACGATATGTCATGATATATCTAAGAACATTTAAGATGATATCTAAGTTGATTGATGTTCACACATCTACGGAAGATACACACTGATTTTGCTGACAGCTCCGACAAGAGTGGCTCCCGGAAAGCACCTCAGCGACCCCTACAGTTTCATGGGAACATCACACCGCAAACTTCAGCTTTCTTCTGCTTATCAATCCCTAGCCCTAGTCGCCCTAGTCTTGGTCATAAAATGTCATCAACTCCTCAGCCATGACAGGTTTCGCCTGCACGGCCGTGGAGATCCCCGTGATGTTGGCCCTGACCGTGATGGGATCATCGCCTATGGCGCCCACCGGCGCCACCGGCGCCACCGGGGCCACCGGGGCCGGGGCGCTGCCGTTCGCCAAGGGATTCCCCAGAGCCACCGTACAGGCGATGGCGTCGTGGTCGCTACCTGGCCAAAAAGGGGTGTCAAAGATGGGGAAATCCACTGTAAATGGGAGATGTTCATGGGAAAATGTAGGAAAACATGGGAAAATCATCTATAAAATGGAAGATTGTCCAGGAAAGAACGTGATTATGTGATTATTTAAAATATAGATTGAAAATTAGTTAACTGGGGTACTAAATGATTACATATCGGAATAATTTATGGGTTAGAAACAAACGACTATGACTATAACTAAAGGGAATGTCGCAGTAGAGTTTGAGCACAATCTGAAAGTTGATGATTCTTTTAAACATATCTGCCCATCCACCAAGTATCAAGAAAACATTTGCGCACATGTTGTCTTGCAGTGACGACCATAAATCCAGTCCAATCCAGGCTGTTCAATGCTGTGCGCCTCCACTCCCCAAGTTCTTGCGACTAATCACAGAGTTGGAATCCATGTTACCAAAGATATTGTCCTCAGCAAAACGCCGCAAGTCGAATTCCAAAAAACCGACGTGACTTCAAACCTCACGCCGGGTTTGGGCCAAACATTGTTTTATATTGTTTGAAATGACAACTCTATTTCAAGGTCGACCTGGCCATTTCAATGGCCCCGAGTAGTTCTTACCACCCTACAGTCAAATGATTTTGCCCAGAACATGCAGGGATCTTTACACCATGACAGGATATGACAGGGGTGAAGAACTCTCCGAGTTAACGTCAACTATACAAGTACCAAGGTGCAACTCCTCCAAAAGATGTTCCACTTTGCAGCAAGACCATTCGAGACCATAAGGCCTGGCATGGTTCAGCTCAGAATGGGATCGACTTTTTCAAGTGTCCTGCGGAAAGTGATGACACTTTCCAAGCATCCAGGTGATCATCACAGTTCACTCAGTTCACTCAGTTCACTCTTTGATCTTTGAGGGTCCAAACATAGGGGATACGCCACTCTGTATAGCCAGTTGACTGCGACAAATCTCGGGCGCCTGGATGGTCAGGGATGCTGAATTGGCATTGAAGTCACCCACCAGAATCACCGCGTCACCTGGCTTTTCGGCTTGATCACTGAAAAAGAAACTTGCTTGAACTACTCAGGCCACACATTTCTTCCTCAACCCAATGTTTTTAATAAATAAAAAACGCGTGCAGCTTGGGTAGTCAAGACTAACTGCTGGGTATCTTTGAACCTGACACGTGCTTCAATAGGAATGAGTTGCGTATATCGTATATCCCAAAATTGCATAAAACTGCATTGTTTCATGAAAAGAAGGAACATAACATCAAGGAACACACTACATATCGGAAAAAAAACAAACAAAAAACAAAATGGGAGTACTCTATTACAAAACGAAGCCAAATGGATATTTTCCAATATTTTCCAGCTCCCCGGGCACACCTGGTTGTGACTGGTTCTGCATCACCCGCAGGATATTGTTGGCCATAGAGGGGCCGCCACAGGAACCGCCAGAATTGATCTCCAGGGGACCGTGGTGGTTCATGAAGAGCAATTTTCCTTGGCTCGGAAGGAAACTGCAATGAGCTAAGCCCATACCTGGCTAAGTTGGTTTATAACTGCAATACCTGTTGGGTTTATGGTAGATATATTCATAGTTACCTTGGGAAGCACCACCTTGTACTCTACGCACAGGATGGGAATGTGGAAACCAACATGAATTGGATTCGGATTCAGCCAGCCAATGGCGGCAAACAGAAATGCAGGATATAACTTTGTGATATCGCTAGCACTACGATTGTAAATGAAAAGAGCATGTTCGCGGTTCATCCATAGAAATGTGCAATTCATGGACAACTTAGATACCCCTGAAAAAGCTAACATGTTGGTAGGAAGCACCTCAGCATGGCAATAAGGCATCCAAGTGCCCCTGGTGATGGATTTTTGGAGAGTTCGATGTTCAATTTGCATGGTTCCAAAGTGCATGGTTCTCATCACTTGAACATATAGTGAATGTACCATCCATTGTCCAAAATGTTTGCTCCTAGTACATTTGCACATCCCAATCAAACTGGGCAATGGATGGTAATTGATATTACTAGAAACACTGCCCCATAAACACATATATACCAATTCAGCAGTGTTCAAAACCCTTTTGCCGTTTCCAAGCATACTGCCTGTTTAATAAGAATTCCCACAATATATAATGGATTATGAAAATCCCCAATATATTGGGTAATAAAAATATAATCATCAACCAACATTGGTTTTGAACAGTGTTCAATTAGATACCCTCTGGTAAACTAGAATTAGAATAGCTGTGGAACATCAGCATTTTTGATACGTAAATCAACTATAAATGGTCATGTTCAATAGCTATGTTAAGGTACTGGAGGGTATTCCATACAGTTACCGATAAGACAGGCTATACCGAGCCAAGATGTGCCATGCGTCGTCCCGTGGTGTTGTGCTCCAAGCGAATCCATTGCACACCTCGCCTTCCGTAGTAGTGAGACCGCATGTCCTGTCCAAATCTTGGCCAGAACCCTCCAATGTACCTGGAAAAATGAGCGAATATTGGGAATACACCTAATATGAAACTAATCTGTTAGTAAGTTGGTAAGGCAATAACAAACCATCCAAACATCCATGTTTTGATGGTTTATACAACCCATTTTATGCCACCCATTTATGGTAAAATTGGGGATGGTTTACTATTGCTTTACCAACATTATCCATGATTTCGAGAGACTTTTGGCGAATACAAACGGGGTGTCTAAGAAGGCCAAGTGCTACTCATCTAGGTAAACCTTACAGTAATTTGCCTGGTGACCTATTGTCGTCCTCATCACGTGCATATGGGATTCAGAACTAACACTGACTGGGATTGAAGTGAATCAAGCTCAAGTGAAATATAGTATAGAGTTCCAATAAACCATGTTAATTGTTCCGTGTTGGAAGCCAGTTCCACATCATTCTTTTGATGCGAACAATCTGAACCGGCCACTTACACAATCATAAGAGGAAACACATCCATTTCCGAACAAGGCAACTAAGCTTGAAAATGACCGTGACCAGGGTCTGTCCGATGCAGTACATTGGGGGTAGATCCTATTTCCGGACAAGCCAAAGTGTATACATCAACATCTACCATACGCTCCATGTTTAAATTGTCATTTCATACTATTTCATCTGGATCATCAATTGTTTGATGCTTAAATTCCCCATTGATTGGGTACTAACATGTATTAACTATCATTCATCAGCCATTTCCCCACCGCAAAAAGGCACCGCCCAACGCGTCGCTTGCCTCGCCCACATCGATGCTACCATTGGCCAGGCTTCGCCACCAACCCTTGCGGTATGCCAAACAGGTGGCGTGCGGTCCTGGTGCTTGGGGCATTGGTGTGCAACGTTGTTTGATGGATGTATTAGGGTATATGTTGTTGATGTTGATGTTGATGTTGTTGATGTTGTTGTTGTTGTTCAATATGGCCATTGTTTGATGGTTAGTTTATGTTTGGTGATGGTTGTTTGATGGTGGATATCATGCGTATCGCGGTGATAATGATGCATATATATATATATATATATATGTATATATGTATATATATATATATGTTTATTTAACGTATGTTGTGGTGGTAAAATGGTTCTTGTGATGGTTATCCAGTAACATGTTATCAATAACATTAGCAAAACCATGGATTTTTCATTGGTTCTTTGATGGTGGCAATCATGGCGATTTTATCCAGGATGCCAGGCATTGCAGGTATCTCCGATAGTGTGGTTTAACAAACCCCTAAGGGTTGATGGTTTGTCAATAACCCTGAAGCGGAATGGTTGGAACATGATTTACCCACTTTGGCAGGCCATCTTGTTAAGTAGATTGTATACATCGTGATTTTTTGAACGGGATAAGTCATTTCTCCTTGGATATCTTCACTTCCTCTTCGAATTTTATCGATGAATAGATGCAATGCATTCCCAGGGCTAGGGCGTCTGGGCGGTATTCAATATTGGGGATGGGATTCGTGTGCAGATGATCTCCCCAGACCCGAAAACATCTATTATTCTACAAGGTGGTGCCCCCCAGTTATAAGCTGGTTTCTCTAAACATAGTAACCCTAAAACCCTAGTTTAGTTGGAGTTGTTTCTAACGTTACCCAATTTTTTGGGTACTTTTGACTACTTTGCTGCGCATGACCTCACTTTTTCCGCTGTTGTAGTTGAAGAAACGGTACCATTGACGGTGGAGGATCTCTCTCTCTCTCTCTCCTCCCTTCACTCTATCTCTCTCTCTCTCTATAATATATATATATATATATATATTGCGTATTACTGCCTTAATTATGGCTTATTCATGTTTATTCACCACTTCCATAGTTTAATACGTGTTTTTTCTGACAATATAGTATCCAAGTATCGCAATTTTCATCCTTAAACGTGTAATTTCTCGGGGGTATAACTACTGTACCTGCATTCAAAGCATGTGTGTCAAACATATTCCCATGATATCCCAGGATTTATCCCAATTATGTTCCCACCAAAACCCAGTAAACCATCACTTCCGGAACCTAGAAGCACCACTTCGCCACGGAAGCGACGTCGACGCCGGTCCTTGTAGAACTTCAAAGATTTCGAGGAGGCCCACCTCAACACGCGGTATGTCTTGGGAGATACTGTAGAACGGGATGGAAATCATGGGATAGAAATCATGGGATTATCATTTGGGTTGTAATATCTCTATTCATATCTATAATGGGATTATAGTAGAATAATGGGATTATAATATCCTATGATAAGGAGGATCCCATTATTGTGGATCTATAATAAGGATTATAATGGGATTATGATGAGGATTTTAATTAATGGGATTATATTTACAATGGGATGTAATATATCTATCTATACTAGAATCATTATATAATGGGGTTATAATGAGGATGATGGGGATATATTTAGTGGGATTATCCGATTATCAGTGGAATGCAATGGTCAAATGAAACTGGGTTTGTAATGGGGAATTTAGGCTTATTGATCTGTCAGACTTGTGTCTCAAGATAATATGTTGATCGGATAAACAACAGATTGTATCATCATCAAGAAGGGTTGCAGGGATAGTGGGGATTACAACAACATCAACAACATCAACACTTGGAGCAAAGATGAGATTCATAGGTTATGGATGGTTATGGTCATTCCACAATCATGAGTGGGATTCCTTATGATAGGTAAATAATTCCTCCAATGGATTGATAACCATTCCCTTTAGTGGGAAAGTAACCAATGTTTTCACCAAGGCACACATATGGAGAGTCATGTAGGGAATAACAACAACATGGGCAATGCATAATATGTAATATAAGATAAAACAAATAGTAACTTAATATTCAGCAACAAAGTTTATATAGCAATTTAAGAAATAGGAATAATAAAATCATGAACTGGGAATACCCTTGAGAGTAAGACAATTAGGGTGATTAATGAATATGTAATTGGGTATATGTTTAGAATAATTTGGTAAAATACCAATACAATAAACATATTCATCATCAACAATCATTTGTTTCATGTTATGTATATTTTACAAATGGTGAAGTTAAGCGGCATTAAACAAACATGATATGTCTGAACTAGTATGATGTTAAACACAAGCAATTTTATTTAAAACAAAAAAACATATTATCGACTTACCGGAAATGGGTGGTTAACACTCATGAATAAACACTTATGGTAGGTTTGTTTTTGGCTTTAGCATGTTATCATGTTCCATAGATTGAACACGTGGAGACAAAACGCAATCAATATCAACCAATATCTCTGGGGCACACTAACAGCTGGAACATGACATCACGGTATATCTAATTTATTGCATAAATAGACATTGAATGACATTGACAGACACTATATAATAGATAAAATACGTACACATCCCAACCAACAGGAAATGCGTATTCAGCCAATACCGTATATGATATTTTTTGGCGAAGAGACCCAGGACATCAATATATGCCAAAAGCCGGGTGGAATCTCTTGTATAAATCAAATTGTCCGATTGGTATGATCCGCCCAAACAGAAAAAGAAAACAACTCATTATCAAGTGCCTGGCCAAAATTTTGACACTGGCAGTCGTGTTGCAAGTTCTTTATGTGTCACCAGGGAAACTTTGACACCTTACTTCTTATGCCTTCCCGTACCAACTTCCAACCCAGGAACGGGCTCTAAAACGCGGATCCCGCTTTCGCACTCTTGAAAACCCATGACGTCAAAAGGTTGATCCTGTGATCGCAGCATCTCGCAGTGCTTCTGGAGGAGAAAACATATGCTGAGGGAGAGCAAATGAACAACCTTATATAGGGAAAATCAAGATATATGTAGGGAACCAAAAAAAACATGGAAAAAACATACGGAAACACAAAAAATATGCTAACAAAACTCCTGCCCGGTTTTGCTGGTCAAGTGTGCGTACCATTACTTGTTCATCAGCTTTCTTGCTGCAATTCTATGATTGCTTGAACCTTGACCCTCACCGATCTCAAACTACTACTCCAAAAGCAGTAAAATCATAAAATCACTGGATCTAGGATGGTCATCAATGAGTCGGACTGTGCCTTTGATGTAAAGTCGCCTATTTTACGCCCGCGAAAGCCTCTTTTTTGTTCCTCATTTCCCGCCAGATCACCTCTTCCGCCCATCGCCTCGGAGATCTCTGATTTGATCAAGTTGCCCGCACTGTCGCCTTCACCTAGCGCCATCTGGACGTTTTTTTGCTGCTGAAAATCACCAAAAACATCCTGGGACATCCTGGGCCAAGCCTGTAGAGAAACATGGGAGATGGAAACTCTGGAATTCGGCCACCAAAAGATCTTAAAGATTTTCCCAAAGCAAGTGCAGGCATCCTTTCTGAAAAGCCAAGAATCAACAATGTTTGTTTGAATGTAGAATATTAATGCCACCCTTGATGTTGAAAGGAATCCCTGCTGGTGAATGTCCTTCAATCCCCACAGGAAAAGAACATCAACACCAAGGAACATACATTGAACAATAACAATAAAAACCATAACAGCCAACATACATCAAATATCATCAAATACTAACATGAACTGTCCTAGCATCCTCCTTTTACCATTGTTTTCCAATGTTTTAGTTGAATACTCATAGCGTCAACCCATGTTCGTTTTTTGAACCTTCATTCTCAACCCATACTAGCAGCTGAAACTTAATATCTTGCTTGCTACATTACCATACTCTGCTGGGTTTGCGGGCCCACCTCCATGTTTGCCTTTTATCTGTTGCCTTTTTTTGGCTGCTTGGAGCACATGAACTTTGGCCAGGGGATAAGACATGCTGACGCCTTGTCTGACGCGGTAGAGGTTCCACCAGAAGAGGTTGTAGGAAAGGACCTGTAGCGTTTGACTGCAACTGGGATGTCTTGGGTACATCCAACTCAATAGTAAGATGCACAAAGCAATACGAAGCATTTGCAAAATTCAGTGACCATCATCTGGTAAGTTTGTGATATATGATCAAAATCGGCTTTCTCAATTATAGTTGAACATGGGCTAGCGGCCCCGCTGAGTGTCCAATTGCCGACATGATCCCAAATTCTCATGTTGGTTTCATGCACTTTTTCCCTGGTCATTTTGTTTCGAAATGCCCGGCACTGGAAATATCAAACCTTTCAAGGGATCTTCTTCCTATCGTACAATGATTTTTCCGTCCCACAATTCCAACCTTACTGAACACTGGACATATCTCACTTAGTTTGCACAAAACCTGGGTGTCAAGATTGTGATCAGCATGGATTGCAACCATTAAAAATGGATAAACTTTGGAAAACACTGAAAAAAGTAATCCATCACATTAAAAAAAAAACGTTGACCACAATGGACACTACCATAAAGGTTGTTTGCTTTGTTTGTGTACAAATCCTTTCAAATAGTGGCTTCCACGCAAATTCATGCGATCAAAAGAAACAGCACTGTTGGTTTCCATTGACAACCATACTTGAAAAATCTTGAAGATGCATTTTGTTGAAGATATGTGGATGTTGCCAGTAGTTTGGGACAGAACTATACCTTGACGAATATATATCAGATCAACCCATGATAAAAGGCGGTGGTTTCAGGTGGTTTCCGTTCTTTCTTTCGAGGTGGTACCCCCAGGAGCGATTCATCGCTGTGGGATAGATTACATATATATATATGGTCCCGAGTCAAAATTGTGTATGGAACGTTCCGCGGTGTTCCGGACGTATGGAACGAAGGGGCTTCGCAACTGGTCTTGTTCCGGACCTTTGGAGTGTGATGAAATATAGGCTATACATAAAAAAATAAATAAAATAAATAAATATAAATAAATAAATATAAATAAATAAATATAAATAAATAAATATAAATAAATAAATATAAATATATAAATATATATATACATTATATGTAACATATATAATATACATCTCAAGGATATGCACGTTGAAACTACTCCTCATCTGCACGACATCCTTGTTGTACACCTGTTCAACGCAGGTTTGCCTTGCATGGCTAGTGCTCGTGCACTAGATACGACACGACCGGTAGCCAGTGTCACCCACTGGCTACCATGTGAAGCTGTCGACTCAGCTTCAGACCTGTCACGCAGGTCCCACCCCCTACTCTTAAAACTCAGAGGTCCCTATGGGGTAGATTGTGTCCCTGCATAGCAAGACTCTACCCTCCCATAACCCACGCGCAAAGGATGGCTTACGAGCAGTCTATGTGAGAACATGCGATGTGTTCACCAGTGGGTCAGGGGTGGTACATGGGTGGTCCAGGTCTGGAACGGGTATGGAACAGTATGGAACGGGGTCTGGAACGAAACGGCCCACTCCAGCACAGCACTGCCACCACGCAGCACATCTTTATCAAAATTCGCAGTTTGGAGCGAGAATAGCGCAGCAAGCAATTCTTAGACTGCCAGCTGGCAGCAGCCAAGCGCATCTCTACAATCAAACACCACAGCTGTGCCACAGCCTGCAGCAACTTTAAGTGGTGCAGGCACAAACCTGCCACAGGTTGAGAGGGAGGGAGGGTTACAAGCAATCCATTCTTAGACTGCCAGCTGGCAGCAGCCAAGCACATCCCTACCATCACACAACAAAGTAGGTAGCAGCTGTAAGTGCTGCAGGCACAGACTTGCCAACACAATCACAGGGCTTGGGCATAGTAAACGTATTCTTGCATGTATGCACTCATGTATGTACGTGCGCTCATATATGTGCATACAAATGTAAAATCAGATTGCACATAATCAAATATATATATATATAATTGTATATATATATATAATTATTATATATAATAATATAATAACGTATGGATCAGAGGTATGGAACAGAGGTATGGAACGGATCCTTCAAGGAGGTATGGAACGGGGGTATGGAACGGGTGTGGTCCCGGAGCTTGTTCCGGACCTCCTATTTTGACTTGCCCCCATATATATATAATGTATTTGTTGAAAGGGATCTGGCAACATATCCCATTACATCCCATTACATCCCATTAAATATGTGGTTGGTTCAATCCCATCCAAAAATAGTGGTATGTAATGGGAAATCCTATGAATTATCAACAATGTCAACCAATGTCAACTATGTAAAATATATACCACTATGAGGAAATTTGCCATTTGTATGTCCCTTATTGATGACATAGTGGTATTTGTAGTGGTATGAATTTCAATTATCATCAATGTCAAGCCACACAACTTCCCAGCCGCCTTAATGCTAAGCGCCGGCCCCGCAGAAGGCGCTGACAGGTTGGTGGCGTTGGGCCAGAGGCACCACTTCCGAGGCAAACTGCGCGATGGGAAACCGGTCACCATAGGAAAACCATGGGAAAACCATAGGAAAACCATAGGAGAACCATATGTCAATGGATTGGGGTAAGGGAAAATCTATAGGAAACCATGGTTTTTACCATCAAATATAGGGGTTTCCGGTTAAAATTGTCCCATCATCCAGTTCTATGACTAAGAGATTCTTGAAACTGAAACTCTGAGAGACAGAACATATTCAAGAACAAGGTGGCCAATAATGCCTACAGTTATATTCTATAGTCTATAGAATAATAGTCCTGAAAATCAAAACACGGACGCCGAATTCCAGGTATTCACAAATCAGCTTTGAGTGGGGGGGAACTCTCCGATGAGTCTGTTTCATTTATAGCAACCCACCAAAAAAATAACAAGGAAATCCAGCTAAACTAGCATGTCTTTATCCCTCCTCTGGTTCATTTCACCAAATTTGGGTTGTGGTTGAAACGGTGCCTAGGCTAACTGCCAAACTGAAAAACGAGATGCGCGCCTAGAAATTGCAACATAATAGTCTACATATTCACTTAGAAAGCCAAAGGGGTTCAGTTTCACTTTGTACCCCACCAAGTCTTGATAAGTGTTGTTTATGTTTAAGTAGTCCCATCAAAACTTGCTTTAAGTAATGTTTAAGTCACTTAAGTTTAGTTTTCTATCCCATTATTGGTTACCCTCTGGTAAACTAACATAACTATGGAAAATCACAATTTTTAATGGGAAAATCCACTATAACTAGCCATTTTCAATAGCTATGTTAAATTACCAGAGGGTAAGTTTGTGCTTAAGTTCCATCACAACTAAAGCCTCACGCCATCCCCTGGGTTCCCACACGGCACCCCACAAGGGATGGGACATTTGCCTGTCACCGACAGCAGCCCATGGGGGTTTCCTAAAATTTGGGATCCCCAATAGCTGGATGGCTTATAGTGGAAAATACTATTGAAATGGGATGATTTGGGGTACCCCCATGACTTAGGAAACTTCCAGATTTTACCAGTCGTGATAATCCACAATTCAGGGGTTTAGTGTCAGGTCATTGGGCATTTTCTGGCCTGGATTCGTCACTGAGTAGATCATCTTCAACTTCAAGAAACCGCGAGGAAACAACCAGCAAAAACGGGAAAGATGGCCAACATTTTCTGGGATCCCGAGAGAAGAACCTGGCACCCTCCATACTCAAGACCTTGAATTCCTTGGATGTTTCATATCCACCAATACGATTGCGTTCCCAGGGTCTTGAACGTGTTTGTCGAACAACTCCGTCGCGTCCCATCTGAGCACCATCTTGGGATGGTTTCTACAAGGTGTAGTGCCCCCCCGCGGTTAGAAATTGGTTGCCAAACCGCGGCCCCAAAGATATCCCCAGCAACCCAACACTTATTGGAGATCTGTTTACCTAGCGATTTTTCTCGCGTCCGCCTGGATAGCGTTCGTAGAGGAACTTCTGAAAGTCCAACAAGGACGACTCCAGCGTCAAGTTAGGATACCACTCGGGATGTGAACCTCGGAAGGTTCCAACCGCTCGGAGAAACCACGGAGGTCCGGTGACCATATCCGGCATACCATAAATTCTACCTGGTGCGTGACACTGATCAATGGTGAGTTTAGATCTTCCTGCCGGGGAACAGGAAACAAAACTACGTATTACTGTACTACGTATAGACAATAAACCTATCATGATGTAATTCTTGACAATTCTTGAAGTAATTCTTTGGATTATCTGGAAGTTTCAGCAATGTTCTGTTCAGCCCTGACTAATCCACCAGGGCTGGTTTCAGCTTCAACATCCCCATCGGGAAACATGGGTCAAACCAGGGCTCCGGGCGCATGCCAACCGTCCGAGCCCATTGAATCTGCGCGCGCGAAGGCGTAAGGGTTGCTACGCAGGGTGACATCTTCAAGATGAAGATATAGAGGACAGTACTGGTGAGGGGTTGAGTCACACGACATAAACAAAGTCTGTTTCAACATCTCAAGGGCTTGATGGGCGTGATGTTGGAATGTATGGTATTGAGACGAAAATTGATGCAAACGCTCTGGTCATCTTGTAGAGGAGTGTACATATTTCAAAACATGATCATCCATGGTCCATGGAGTCCATGGTACATTCACCCAACTACCAAGAAACCACCAACATGTGGGGTCACCAAGCCTTAAGCAAGGTATATTAAACCATCCTGGGGAATATACTCAGAACAATCTGCACATGCAAACACTATTGTACATGTACATGTATACATATATTTAATATGTGTATATGTGTATATGTATATAATGTATATAATTGTATATATGCAAAGGATATTTACATGAAAATTGCACTACACATGGATTCAGCATATTATAATATATATTATATATAAAAGTAAAATATATAATATAACATCTGAAATTCTAAGAATTATATAGCTGAGCTGAAAATAGAACACTTGGGGGAGCCATTTGGCAATGATTCCTCACATCTAAACCGTAACCATCATTTCAGTGACGTCACAGTGAGGTTACAATTCATCCAAATATGACAACTGGGTTGGTGGTTGACCTACCCCTCTGAAAAAATATGAATTCGTCAATGGGAAGGATGACACCCCATATATGAAATGGAAAATAAAAGTCATGTTTGAAACCACCAACCAGACAAATAATAGAGATCATGGCCAATCTGCAGTGTGAACGATGGCCGCCACCCCCGTCCCTTTTGCCTCTCGGAAGCATCGTTCCCCTCGCACCGTGGTGTGACAGCCCACCAATGCACGGCCTGGCCGTGGAAGCGGAGGAGTCTGCGCGGCTGATGCGCGCTGCTTGTCAAAGAAGGGGCTTGATTTAACAAACAAACATGATAATTTAACATAATTTAACCGACCAAAATGGTCTACAAAAATGGTGATTTAAGCAGCAAAAACCAGCAAACACAACGATTCAACCCAAAAAAGATTTGGATGATCCATGAAATTTCACCAATCATGGATATTCTGGAGGATTTGACCAACATCAAGAAGGGTTTAATCATACAATGAATCATACAACAAATGTGGGATTGACCAACAAAAATCAAATGGTATCTTTAAGCAACAAAACATGTGGTATGAAACTAATCATACTATTTTTGGATACAATGGGATATACATTTTTTTTAGTAATTCAAATATGGATATATTGGTTTGTCGAAAAAGCGGGAATGTATCAAATTTCTTGCCATGGTCATGGTCCTTTTGTAAAATCAAGAAGCTGGTTTCCAACAGGCAAGTGCTGACAGTGCCCTGCGTAGTCGCCTTTTTCGAATTTTGTCTTGCAAAAGGATAGGCTACGGCTGTCTGTCTTTTCACCCGCATTACGGGAATCAGAAGCGTTGTGTTCTTCAGGCATTCGGACCCGTATTTCATGGATGTGTATGTACTGTCAGAAGTAGTGTGAATGCTTTATGTTGGTACTGTAACCAGTGTCACAACAAAACAGAAGACAAATAGAACAGAATGGAATGTCCCGTAAATATGTGCAAGCAATCCGTTGACCCGCACAATACCTATCAAGTCGGTACAGGCACAAAAACTTGAGGAACAAAGGCAAAGTAGTAGCTCATGTAGCTATTCAACTATCAAGATCCAAATGATAGTTAACATCCCAAACAGCCCATCAAGAATGAAATTCAAACCAATCACATGGAAAAGGGCTGGACGGTCCGTTACTTCACCAAATATTTGATGATTTTATCTCCCAATTTCAACATGTACAACACCAAACATATGAAGCTCGAATCCGAAGATTTCCACATAAATCTTCTTGGGCTTGAGAACTACCTCTTACAATGTTACATCATGTTACATCATTTGTTCAACCATCTCGACTAAAAAAATGTACACGTATGTTTTACCACCATTGTCCAACTGTTATTGATGACCACCATTGTTGATGGTTCAGTCCCTATGTGATCCATGAAGAGTAATTACCCCGATTTCATCACATTATACTGGTTGGTTCGTAGGTGTTACTTGGGCTTGTATAATTGTCTCGGATATTCCAATCACATTCCAATCACTATAACCCCTTATGGTAACCAATCAACAGCAGGTGGAGCCCTAGGTCGTTTGCTTAGTTGGTAAAGATAGCTCCACTAAGTGCTGGGTTTATGGAAGATATATCAGCCTAGTTGCTATGGTTTCTATACCAACAAACATAACTGGAGGGACACCACCTTGCATATCTTGCATGATACCACTATATATTTTATAATTATGTATCTATGTGTGTTATCATTTGGATCTTGAAAGCTATTCATAGCTACATATAGCTACTATTTTGCCATTTCGTTTCATGGCATATAACCCAGGACCCATAGGATCCATGTATGCTATATATGCTAACATTACATTTGGGGTATATTGATGGTAAATGTTAGCAGCACCATGGATCCTATGGGTAATGGGAGATGGAGTTCTGCCAATCGGCACCACCGTCTCGGTAGCGCCTCGGCCGTTCAGCTGCAGGGTGCTCAAGGCACAGGGCTGGCCGTTGGCATCGCGACATTCGTCGTCGGCCAGCAGCGCATCCGCCTAAAGAACAGGGAGATCTAAGGTCACCTGGACCAAAAAGGGAGACGGACCTGAAGTGTTTTTTGAATGACCATGAATCGGACTTGTTTGGTGATTTTTAGAGGTGTTTTCTATGCTTGTTTAGAGTTGTCTGTCATCTGGGTTTTGTTTTTTTTTGCGGGGAAATGATATACAGCAGTTTGGGGAACGTGATTTTTGCAGATCAAGAGTACTAAGAGAAATTGAGAACATTGAGAAATTACTATCATTGAGACGAGACATATACAAGTGACATGGCTGTTACATCATGACATCATGACATATGATGATGATCCAGTATCTAGTGAGCTTCATGGAAAATCGGTTGAATTCGGAAGTGGCAGCAATGATGTTCAACCTGGTAGATGATTTGAGTGCGGCAAGCGTTTGCTTCCTTCTGTTGATCAAACAATATGCTCTTGAAATTTCCAGTGGAAGGAAACGTGATGGTCAAGAAAAAATGTGTTTCACTCACTGTTTTTTGATGTGTTTGAACAACATATCATTTACCTACGAAGGGGGGATTCTGCGCATGGATTGCTAGCTTAAACTCAGATCTGCTCTCAAAATGGGACACGAAAGTCTTACAGGTCGTAAACTGAACAGGAACCTGATCTTACAAACGTACTTTATTGCATTCCATGCTCCATGTTAGGTTCTATGATAAAATGCTCCACATGACCTGAAAGGCAAAACATGCTGGAGAAGGACAAATGAAGCTAAAATCTTTGGATGCATATGCTAACTACATGTTTGGTAGTTGTGGTCTTGCACTCCGGACAATCAGGCTGTATTACTCGGCTGGTTAAACCCGATAAAGAATTGAGTCAATAAAATATTGAATGAGGCAAAAAACAAAACACTTAGGCTTAGACCAACAACATTAGTCTATAAGAACGGATGTTGTTGTTCAAATAAGAATAAAACACTTACATTATAGTCAGTATAGTGGATAGGAAACAAAATCTAAACATTCAACGACCACAACATTCATTCTTAACACCAAGATTTTGGGCGGTGGTAAAACCCAAGATGACCATTGACATAGATTTGAAGCATTCCTATAGCATTCCTATACATTGACATAGCCGAACACATTTCGTGACATGATGTGACCAAACATTGTTACTGAGTATTAATATGTTCTCATGAAATACCTTCTGGCAAATCAACATATTTTTTTTGAAAATCACAATGTTTACAGATGTTCACAGAAAGGCCCTCTGGTGATTTGGCACATCTATGGAAAATTGCCCATTCATAGATGATAAACATGAGGTGCCATTTTTTAAATCGTAATGTTCCAGTTCGCCATGTTACGTAACGGGTGATGGGCCAACCATACATTGGCCACTTTCCATAATTACAAGGTGGTGCCCCAGGTCGTTAATTAGCTAAGTTGGCTTATGATTCCAATAAGTATTGGGTTTATGGTAGATATATGGGGTTGCGTCAAAATTTGGGTATGGACTGGCCCGCGGTGATCCAGACGTATGGATCGGTCTGGATCGCCTGCGTTTGGTATGGATCGGGGGTATGGATCTGCTTGTCGGTTCAGGGTATGCATCGGGCTGTACATTTTGACTCGCAACCAGATGTAGATATATCATATATCATGATACATTTTTAGTTTCTTGGATCTAAATTAATTAACCAACAAAACTGGGATGGCACCACCTATGCGAAATGTTCAGCGCCGTCCTCCCAGGTAGCACCTGTTGGGTACTGCTGAGGCAAGGCAGCAGAAACAGCACCTGTGAGACTGCTCGTGATTTTGGAAACCCAAATGGCTATGACTGAAAAACCATGGTACCCTTTTTTTAAATCCAAATATCTGGTGCTTTATATCTGCTTATAGATGTTCATCTCAACCCCAAAAAACAATTATCCCGGCAAGAGACCCCAAACAGTGTGGGGGGAGTGGAAGGATAATGTAGGATAATGTTGAGGATGATGATGATGGTGGTGGTGATGATGATGATGAGGAGGAGGAAGAGGAGAAGGAGGATAATGATGATAATGAGGTTGTGGACGATTATGTTGAGGATGATGATATTGAGGATGATGAGGTGCAGGAGGATGATGTGGAGGTTAATGATGAGAAGGATGAGGATAAGGATGATAATGTTGAGGAGGATGCGCATGAGCATGAAAATTCAGAAAGGATTATGATGATGATGATGATGATGATGATGGTGGGGAGAGGGATGATGATGATGATGATGATGATGATGATGATGATGATGATTATGATGATGATGAAGATGAAGCCACGGCCCAGAAGCTAGGACCACACTTTTTGCGAGCCTGCGCCACATTATACGGAAACTTACAGGAAAAACGGCGTTCCCCAAAACCACGGCCCACACTTTGTGCGAGCCTGCGCAGTCGAAATGCCCATCAACATATCACAAAAATCACTTTATAAGGAAATTTACAGGAAAAATGCCGGGGCCCAGAGTGAGCACCCTGATCAGGCACCCGCCTTTACAGCTACCGTAAGAACCCCTCAGTGTGGACACACTGTTCGGGGACCTACATATATATACTTGCAGTGTCATAGGTTTTGACGCATCCACGAAGGTATTTTCTTGGAATTGTCATCTCGTAGCAACCTTTGGGGTGCTTGAGAGGCTCGTACAAAAGGTCTATATACATCCAAGAGAAACAAAGCTTTTTGGTTTACGTCAGCAGCCGCTCGTCCATAGTCTAAGAATTCGGGTTGGACTGAGATTCAAGGCCCCCCACATGCACCGAATGGGAATGGAAGTTTGGGGTAGAGTGAACAAATGTAAACAGGATCGAAAACTACATTTACATTCACTGACCACTATTTTCAACGATTTTACCATTCTACATCCTTCTTCTTTTTGGGGATTACTATGCAAGATTTTCGGCTGATGGTCCGGGTTCTTTGTTTCCATCCAGGCACTTTGAGCACGAGCCCACATGGGGAAGCCATGGCACTGAACCATCGCCGGAACTGAGCCATCGCAGCGGTCATCACGGAGCGTCAGTTTTTCCCGTAGTGATTTCGAATTCAAAAGCTTGGAAGGTATAACCAGATTTTGGTAAAACTCCAAAAATGGGTGTTTATAGTACCCAAATGCTCCATGGTGCTGGAATATATACCTACATTTACCCCAAAAAATGGCCCAAACGTAGGTGAAGATTCCATACATGGAGCACCTGGGATATATGTTTCTTACCCAAGTCAAACTGTTGGCCTCTCGAGCGCACCAGCGAAGCAGCAAAAGATGGCGCGAAACTAAATCGCATGGGATCTTCTGGAGGCTATTCTGCAATGTGTTTACACATGTTTTGACGTTATCTTGAGGGTCACGCCATTCAACCCACAATAAGTGATGTTTCCACCCAAAAAAAGCCTAGATATACAGTGCCCACTTACAGTTTCGAATGACCCGGGGAGCCGGCTCGAACGTGTGGGTCGCCAATGTTCGGCCGGTCAGACAAGAAGTTCTCACCCTGTCGTAGCTTCAGGGCAGCATGTACAACTTTTGACATGGGAGGTATGGAAACATGTTCTCAACATGTGAGGAACGTCATTACAGAACGCATCATATGTATATATATATATATATATGTATATGCATATAAATATAAAAATAAATAAATAAATAAATATATATATATATATATGCATATATATATATGTATACATGCCAAAAGGCCTCTCTGTGATCTACCTTTCAGGCCTGTTGCCATCTATCTATATATACATATCATAATATACGTAATATGTGTATTACTGTCTTTGCCTTTCATCATACAATTGTATGCTGCTGTGATGCAAAATCCCATCTGTGGCAAGCCACGGGGGGGATCTTGGGCACAGATTTGGTTTATCATCACTGACCCTCTTCGAAGTAGTCAAAACTTCAGATCTGGGGATATCTGGGGTTGTCTCAGAATTTGGGATACCCATTTTTGTTGGGGCTGCTAGTTGTTGGCAACCGGTGATAGCCGCTGATCAAGCCTCAGGCAAACAAACAGGAACATTCGACCGCTTAGTTAGAAACAGACCACTCGTCATGAATTGATAAGGTCAACTAAGCCTTAGTTGACCTTATCAATTCATGACGAGTGGTCTGTTTCTAAAAACTCCTGTGTACTTTTATTGACTAAAACCCGCCATGTTTGGCAAAAAACACATGTTGGCTAAATCCCTGTTGGGCAAAAGAAAAAGGCAGCTTGTTGTGGAACTCCACCATCCAGCCTTCACATCCCGGTGGATAATCTGAAGGCTATGTACCTGAAGTGTTTCCGATCTGACCCTGATTGACCCTGCAGCCAAATACCAACCTGATTGATATAATTTAAATAATTTATATTGATTTATTGATAATCTATGATAATCTATTGATAGCCTGATCATCAAATATATCATCAGATCTTATAATAATCACTTATATTTTCCTGGGGGCGCATAATCAACACAAAAGAATGTCGTCACCGGACAATTAAACAACACACTGCGAAAAATTGAGGGGCTAGCATCTCAGCAGCAGGTTATCATTATTGGAGGAACCACCTGTAATTGATCAACCTCGGTTTATTGATCCAGGGTCGACATTAGCCAGTTTTTACAAAGAGAAATGCGGATTCAAGCAAGAACAATGGGATATGACTAGCCAAAATATCACAAAAATGGGGTTGCACGTTCCCAGGGTTAAGGTTTGCCAAGGAATTCATGGAATCGTGGGGCCCAGGGCGGCCCAGTTCCTAAAGACTCATCACCCCATAGGTTCTTCATATATTTTCCATTGGCTCGTCCATAGGTCCATAGGTTGGATCATGTAACAGTGACCCCGACCGTCTGTTGGTTTATAACCCCCATTGACCATGTTGATATATTTGCTATCAGCCCTAGCTACGTGAGTTTACCAACTTCTCTCTCCTATAGCAACCAACATCCGCATTTTTCAGCGCTTCTTGAGCCAAGAATCATCATTTACATCACTGTATGCTTCAACCCCCGTCCTTCCCAGTTCCATCCCAAGATCATCCGAGTTGAAAGGCGGCACATGGCAGACGGCCGCCGTCATCTGCTTGGCCAACAAGCGCAGCTGCCAATTTCGCAGCCGGCCTTGGGCCTGGCTTTCTTCATGATGGTTGTAATGGGGGTAAACAACAATAAGCCACCCACGCCCATGACTGGGAATGGTAACCATACCACTGGAAATCATAACCATACCACCTATTTATTGTGAAATTGAGGATGGTTTATTATTGTTTTACCTACATTAGAGGATATATCTTGGTTAAGTGTTCAAAACATGGTCAAAAGTGGTTGTGTCTTGGTTCATTATCTGGGGCGATCATGGTCAATATTGGTTATGTATTAAGATTAGATTTCATATTCTAGGGCTATGGCTAATCTTGGAAATTGTGTAGTCAATATTGGTTAATCATGGTTATAATAGCTGATAGATTGATAGTGGTTATATTGTAGTAGCTATGGAAGATGCATAATTTATACTGGTGATAGCTGAGTGAATATTATAGTTAATTAATATTGGTTAATGCTTTAACATGGTTATTATACATGGTTATCAAATAGCTAATGATTAACAATGGTTGGAGGCAAGACGTCTTGTCGTCCCAAATCTGGTGTTTTTTCTCTATTGGAACATCGACGGGACAGCAGGGTTTACACGCCCGAATGGGGGTTTCCTAAAATATGAGTATAGTTGGTTTTCGCAATGTGGTATACTGACTAGATATATCACAATATTTAACAATATGGAAATTTCCTGAAATATAGATTTATAAACCATTAATCCATATTGATGATCCTTATATGGATATTTAATCATCCAATTTAGATTGGGGTTTTCTTTTACAAACCATCCAACTATTGGGTAGCCCATTGATGAAAGGCACTTCTCTGGAGAAGTGGCGAAGCGAGCCGAGCTTGGAATCTGCACGATGCGATGGTTCTGCAACGCTGGCTATGACATATTGGCACCTATATTATATATATATAGTATATATAGTATAGCTATATGATATAAAACATAGCTAAATTAAAACTATATAATATATGATAGAAATATAATAGCTATATGATACAAATGATATGTGTGTGTTTCTGTTGCCCAGTAAGACATACAAATTCACCTACCCAGCCTAGTATGAATAAATCATGTGCACCCCAGAAGATGCTCTCCGCTTAGATATGAAGTGCACATGGTTGCGCTGTCAACAATCAACTCATTGCTCATCTGGATGATAGACAATCCAAAATATTTCTTTAGTATGTAATAAACCACAATAAACTGGTTTAGACATCTTTAGATTGTGATTTGTTTTGCCGACCTCTTAACTTAATCTTCGAAACAGATCCAAAAATGGCATTTCTGATGAAGACTTATTGTGATAACGCCAGTCCCTGGCTGTGGATTGTTTGTACTTGTATGGGTGAAACTAAGGTCTCCCGTTTTGAGAATTGGCACGATTGAACTGATTGAACTGCCTGCATCGTCTCTGCGCTGCAAATTGGGAAAAAGGAAGAAACTCCGGCAATCATCATAGCGTTTGGGAATGCAAAACCTTCCGCTTAAGAACTCCGCATTTGATCCGAATGCTAAATACAAAACGAAGACAGTGATGTGTCTTGAAAAAAACACAAGAAAATACAAGCGATCATTGAAATTAGCCGCCACTTTTTCCATGCTTGTCCAATAAGCATTTTAACTTCTCGAAATCTCGGATCGTAATTCATGTGCTTTCTTGACTTCTTCGGCAGGTAGTTTTATATCTATTGACTTTGTTTGTGCATGCAAATTTATTCAAACTCGCCATTGTGTCCAACATTATATAACGTTTCATCGGGCGTGTCTAGACATGTTGTATACACCCGTAAGGGCCATTTGAGTGGGGATTATCATGATTAAATTAAACCAACAATTTTTGGTGTATCCTGTTCTTGGCCAAACCCAAATATGATTGTCAGAAAGTATGCTATTCGGGCATTCCTAAACCCACTCTTGGAACATATTCCCATCCATTGATGGCCGCAATTCCATAGCAATTTCAACATACTCCCATAAATCCCTTCATTAAAATCACCATGATCCTAAAATCACCATAAAACCGCCATAGGAATCATCTATAACCACCATATTACCACCATCTTTTCCTAGAAGTGAGGCCCCACGGGGCCAAAAAAAAGGCTCAACCCCGCGCAGCGGCGAAGAGCGCGCACCCGTCGGTGCAGATTGAGGCCGTCCACCAAGTCGCCGCCGTTGAAGAGGTCCATGACCACGCTGACGAATTGCCCCTGGCTGATGAGTTCCCCCGGTTTGTTCGATGAGATGAGGAGATTAGTGGCTATAGCATATAGCATATATATATATATAACTATATATTATAAATAAAGGGAAAATAGTGGGAATATGTATATATTATGTGTATGAAAAAAATACTTGATGTAAAAAGAGGTTTTACGAGCAAAGCCAAATAATGAAAAACATCATGGGAAAATAGACGTCATGGCGCCGACGTCATGGCGCCCCCGTCCCCCAATTCAATGTTGTACTCTGAATTATGTGTTTGGCGGTCTTCAAAAAAAAACACAGCCATTTCTGTTCATGATGTTCGGCACTTCCAAGCACGACATGGAAGTTGGGGGTAGCGGGGGTAATGTATGTATCTATGTGGATTCTTGTGGAGGCTGTTTTTTTGAAGAACCTGGTATGATAATATATCCTTCTAGAGGTAATATAGCAGTTTGCGACATGGAACATCAGTTCTAAAAAGGAAAACCATTCCCAAATGGGCCATGGTTCCCATGGCTATTTAAAACTACCAGAGGGGATAAAACCAGGAGATAGTGACAAAATGAGAAATTATGGGAAAACAATGGGATATAACCAGCAGCAATTAAGGGATATAATTGGATACTGAAATTGGAATAACTGGAACAAGGAGGTATCGCCATCAAATCGTTTGGATTGCTGCAATTTGGGAAGACCATTGGTAGTACGAATTCGATTTTGAATGAGTGGAATAGTAGTTAAATACCATATATATATATATATATATATATGGTAAAATCTATGATTTTGCATCAGAGTTATTCCCAATCATTTTTTGATCATGATATATGCATTGTTATATCTATTAGTATGGCAGAGATTGACCGTTGACCAGGAACCTAGTGGAAACCCAAGGGGATCTCGCCAGCGATGAATCCAACAAGACGAGAAGAGGTGCCACGTGATGGTTTCAGCCAAAACGTGATTATAATGGGATAATCATCTTTATAATGAGATTATATATCATAATAGTGATTATAATACCTATATAATATATATATATATCTGGTTGGTGGTTGACCTACCCCTCTCAAAAATGATGGAGTTCGTCAGTTGGGATGATGACATTCCCAATATATGGAAACAACAAAAATGTTCCAAACCACTCACCAACCAGAACATAGAACGTACCTTTCGAGAATTACATGTGATCATCACTTTGGTTAATGATACAGAGAACAGCTTAGTTTGATCATCCAATTCCTTTTTAAAGGGTCTACCATGAGACGCATAGTCTGTGTCGATCACAGAAAACGAAGAGTTGTCTGGGAGAGTGGGATCATAATAATAGAGGATAAATATATAAATATATATATATAATAAACTATCCCCAAGGGAGGTTTATTGTAACTGTAACATCACCAGTCATGGTTGGTGAACGGGATGGTAAACATGGCGTTGGGAAAACACCACAAAAAAATCACGCAAGAAACCCTAGCCATGGAGGTTTTGCTGGAAAATCATGGAAAAGTCGGAATTTTCCTGGAAAGGAAAATTTGTTACATCACATCAACAGAAATTAAGTTCGGAACATCACATGATTGGAAAAACATTATTAATAGCACATAATTTCTTAATTGATTAACCACTATTATTACATCAAAATAGGATAAACAAGAATGTGATGTAATAATATTGGTTAACCATTTAACCATTGCTATATTGATCATTACATCTTAATTGATTAACCAATGATTAACCATCAAAATAGCTAGTAGTTCTGGATAAACAATCACCAAGAACACCCTAGGATCATCTCCAAGAATCCGTGGTCCGGGTCCGTCCAGTTTAACATGGATATTGATTGGTAGATTCCTATCAGTTATACCCTTTATATACCCTATATGTACCATATACCCTGTATACACCATGTACGGTGTATACCATGTATATCAGTATATCGGTTAAGTTCATCTTCTCACTTTGATGTGTATGTGCATGATTATACAGGGTATATATCATATGCAACAAATCTAGGAATTCCGAAACCAGATTTAAGGCCATGAAATTCATGGCGTCCGTTTGACGCACCTCTTTTGATGAAGAGGACATGCTTGGCTACTTCCAGTCATCCATCTTGAGTTTAAAACATGAATAACTCTTTGCTTGCTGATTAAGCTCCAACTTTTTGCCAGTTGTTTTCTCGAATACTCCCCCATACATGCTGGTTCAAGCCTCATCTTTGACCATCTGTTGGTTATTAAAAGAAATCCCATATCTTTGCTGGTTCCGAGTCCCAAGTTGCA
>CAMXCT020001358.1:245000-315000 GCA_947184155.2 Cladocopium goreaui
CACTGAAGGCCAGAAAAGAAACAAGATATGCTTACCACGGAAATTCTTTGTGGGATCCAAGGGTGTGTGCTGAACACTAGGTCTCACGACGTGTCTCACTCGCCTTCTTCGAGCTCCACCAGGCTCTGATGGTTTTTTTTCCCGACGTTGCTTCCCGAAAGATCTTTTATGGCAGAGCCCTCTATCAAAGCGATGGTGTGCTCTCCATACTTCCGCTGACCAAAGTAATGTTCTGCACTCTTTCGGGCGAAGCCGCAAATTTTGCGAACTCTTTCTGCATGCCCTGTGGCTGGTAATCATCACTGTGCGGAAAGAAGAAACATGCCGGAAGGACCGCATCTTTGCATGCAAATGACCAAACTCAAACATGCCAAAATCAAACATGCCAAAGCACGTAGCAGGCCGACAGAAGAAAGTACTTACACATGCCAAAATCAAACATGCCGAAGCACGCAGCAGGCCGAAAGAAGAAAGTACTTAAACATGCCAAAATCAAACATGCCGAAGCACGCGGAAAGAAGAATACTTAAACATGCCAAAATCAAACATGCCGAAGCACGCAGCAGGCCGAAAGAAGCAAGTACTTCAACATGCCAAAATCAAACATGCCAAAGCACGCGGAAAGAAGAAACATGCCGGAAGGACCGCATCTTTGCATGCAAATGACAAAACTTAAACATGCCAAAATCAAACATGCCGAAGCACGTAGCAGGCCGACAGAAGAAAGTGAAGAAAGTGCTTAAACATGCCAAAATCAAACATGTCGAAGCACGCGGAAAGAAGAGACATGCCGGAAGGACCGCATCTTTGCATGCAAATGACCAATGTCACTTGACTGACTCGTTGTAGTTGTGGTTGAGTCGTATGCATGCAAACTGACCAGAGATGATCCTATGACCGCATCTTTACCTTGCTTGACTGACTAGTTGTAGTTGTGTTGTAGTGGTATACGTGCTAGAGCTGTTGTCTGCAACTTCTAGTTGGGCCAAAGCGACCAAAACAGAACGACAAGAACGACATGATGAAAGTCTGCATGCAAGAAACCGAATCTGTCATGTCTGCGCTGCACAGCGTTGCTGAAGCGCAGTTGAGCCCTGCCTCTCGACCACGAGCAAGACCAGCACCTGGCCGCAAGTGTGTGTGTCTGTGTGGAATGCAGCAGGCCGACAGAAGAAAGTACTTAAACATGCCAAAATCAAACATGCCGAAGCACGTAGCACGCCGACAGAAGAAAGTGCTTAAACATGCCAAAATCAAACATGCCGAAGCACGCGGAAAGAAGAAACATGCCGGAAGGACCGCATCTTTGCATGCAAATGACCAATGTCACTTGACTGACTCGTTGTAGTTGTGGTTGAGTCGTATGCATGCAAACTGACCAGAGATGATCCTATGACCGCATCTTTACCTTGCTTGACTGACTAGTTGTAGTTGTGTTGTAGTGGTATACGTGCTAGAGCTGTTGTCTGCAACTTCTAGTTGGGCCAAAGCGACCAAAACAGAACGACAAGAACGACATGATGAAAGTCTGCATACAAGAAACAGAATCTGTCATGTCTGCCACGCCTGCCACGCAAAACGACCATGGATGTAAGATTGTGCCACGCCTGCCACGCGGAAGTGAAGCGGCGCCACGGGCGTCACGCCCGCCTAAACCGGGCCCAAGGGCGCCACCCAGTACCATAAGTGCCACGCCTGCCACGCAAAACGACGGTAGATGTGAGTTTGTGCCACGCCTGCCACGTGAAGCGAAGGTGAATGTCACCAAGTGCCACGCCTGCCACGCAGAAGTGAAGCGGCGCCACAGGCGTCACGCCCGCCTAAACCGGGCCCAAGGGCGCCACCCAGTACCATAAGTGCCACGCCTGCCACGCAAAACGACGGTAGATGTGAGTTTGTGCCACGCCTGCCACGTGAAGCGAAGGTGGATGTACCAAGTGCCACGCCTGCCACGCAAAGTGGCGCGGCGCCACAGGCGTCACGCCCGCCTAAACCGGGCCCAAGGGCGCCACCCAGTACCATAAGTGCCACGCCTGCCACGCAAAACGACGGTAGATGTGAGTTTGTGCCACGCCTGCCACGTGAAGCGAAGGTGGATGTCACCACGCGCCACGCCTGCCACGCAAAGTGGCGCGGCGCCACAGGCGTCACGCCCGCCTAAACCGGGCCCAAGGGCGCCACCCAGTACCATAAGTGCCACGCCTGCCACGCAAAACGACGGTAGATGTGAGTTTGTGCCACGCCTGCCACGTAAAGCGAAGGTGAATGTCACCAAGTGCCACGCCTGCCACGCAAAGTGGCGCGGCGCCACAGGCGTCACGCCCGCCTAAACCGGGCCCAAGGGCGCCACCCAGTACCATAAGTGCCACGCCTGCCACGCAAAACGACGGTAGATGTGAGTTTGTGCCACGCCTGCCACGTGAAGCGAAGGTGGATGTCACCAAGTGCCACGCCTGCCACGCAAAGTGGCGCGCGCCACAGGCGTCACGCCCGCCTAAACAGGGCGTGCCACAGCCCACCGTAAACCGGGCCCAAGGGCGCCACCCTACAGAAGTGCCACGCCGCAACGCAAAACGATGTAGATGTTAGTTTGTGCCACGCCTGCCCTTGAAGCGAAGGTGGATGTCACCAAGTGCCACGCCTGCCACGCAAAGTGGCGCGGCGCCCCTGGCGTCCGGACCAAGGCGCCACCAGTACCATGAGTGCCACGCCTGCCACGCAAAACGACGGTAGATGTGAGTTTGTGCCACGCCTGCCACGTGAAGCGAAGGTGAATGTCACCAAGTGCCACGCCTGCCACGCAAAGTGGCGCGGCGCCACAGGCGTCACGCCCGCCTAAACCGGGCCCAAGGGCGCCACCCAGTACCATAAGTGCCACGCCTGCCACGCAAAACGACGGTAGATGTGAGTTTGTGCCACGCCTGCCACGTGAAGCGAAGGTGAATGTCACCAAGTGCCACGCCTGCCACGCAAAGTGGCGCGGCGCCACAGGCGTCACGCCCGCCTAAACCGGGCCCAAGGGCGCCACCCAGTAACCATAAGTGCCACGCCTGCCCGCAAACGACTTAGATGTGGAGTTTGTGCCACGCCTGCCTGTGTGATGTGTGTGTTGTTTTTGTGTGTGTGTTGTTTGTGTGTGTGTGTTGTTTGTGTGTGTGTGTGTTGTTTGTGTGTGTGTTGTTTTTGTGTGTGTGTTGTTTTTGTGTGTGTGTTGTTTGTTTGTGTGTGTGTGTTGTTTTGTGTGTGTGTGTTGTTTCTGCGTGTGTGTTGTTTTTGTGAGTGTGTGTTGTTTGTGTGTGTGTGTGTTGTTTTTGTTTGTGTGTGTGTTGTTTTTGTTTGTGTGTGTGTTGTTTTTGTGTGTGTGTGTTGTTTTTTTGTGGTGTGTGTTGTTGTGTGTTGGTGATGTGTGGGTTGTGGTGTTTGTTGTTGTTGTTTTTTGTTGTTGTTTGTTGTTGTTTGTTGTTGTTTGTTGTTGTTTGTTGTTGTTTGTTGTTGTATGTTGTTGTTTGTTGTTGTTTGTTGTTGTTTGTTGTTGTTTGTTGTTGTTTGTTGTTGTTTGTTGTTGTTTGTTGTTGTCTGTTGTTGTTTGTTGTTGTTTGTTGTTGTTTGTTGTTGTTTGTTGTTGTCGGTTGTTGTCGTTGTTATCGTTGTTATTGTTGTTGTTGTGTTGTTGTTTTGTGTTGTTGTTTGTGGTTTTGTTGTTGTTGTTGTTTGTTGTCTGCTCTGTTCGTCTGTTGTGTGTGTGTGTGTGTGTGTGTTGTGTGTGTGTGTGTGGTGTTGGTGTGTGTGTGGTGTTGGTGTGTGTGTGGTGTTTGTGTGTGTGTGGTGTTGGTGTGTGTGTGGGTTGTGTGTGTGTGTTGGTGTGTGTGTGTGTTGTGTGTGTGTGTTGTTGTGTGTGTGTATGTGTTTGTGTGTGTGTTGGTGTGTGTGTGTGTTGTGTGTGTTGTGTGTGTGTTGTTGTGTGTGTATGTGTTTGTGTGTGTGTTGTGTGTGTGTTGTGTGTGTGGAGTGCGGCTGGAGGAGGAGGCGGCGGAGGAGGAGCCCGGGATACAGAATCAAAAACAAGAACCCCACACAAAGATGTGGGGAAAAAATATGTTTCATTTCCATGGTAACAAAACAACATCCAACACACAATACCCTTTTTGTAACGTCCAAGTGAAGTGACGTGAGGGATTGTCACGTCATCAGCAAGGCCGCAAGTGTTCTTGTCCTCGGGTGCTGTGGGAATCGGGCGAAAGGCGGCCTCTACACTTTGGGGCCTGCAAATGAGCGCTAGGTAGCCTGAGAATAATAGGTTTTTACCAACCAGAAAACGAAGATTTCATCAACAAAATGCAAAAAAATGAGGCTTTATGGGTATTTCTAGGCAAACTGGTTTAAAGCTGGGTTTACAAAATACTTCACTGGATTTTTGTCCACCGAACATAACAGGCGAACCCAACCACTGACCACGGTTTAAACGCTTCGATGATTTCGCCAGCGAACGACACCTCCATTTATAGAGGATGGTTCTTTGCCAAGTTTGATTGCAACAGTGTATATATATATATATAAATTGCGTTCCCATTCATCCCATTTATTGATATGGCTATGCAAATTATCATATGACTGGCTAATGTCTTAACTCCCACTGATGGATATTCAGCAGCAACACACATTCAGTGGTGACAGCTGCCATTTGGTCCCCGAAAAGGAGCGCCTGATTGTTGTTGCGAAGCATGGGTTGCAGTTTGGTGCAAGGACAGCATAGTCTTGCCAGAATTGATGCAGTTGAATTTTGACAAAACTATGTTATAGTAATCATCAACTGCATCAAGTATATAAGCACATAATAGTAACCACAGAGACGCCATGTGTTGCCCAGACATTAACATTGAGAATGTCCTGCTGTCGAATATAGTATATGATAGGAGAGATTGCAGAAAATACTGCGTATACGCAGTGTTTTCCAGTTTAGGATTCAAAGTTTTCAGGGCCTAGGTTTTAGGGTTTACGGTTTTAGGGTTTGGGATTTTAGGGTTTGGGATTTTAGGGTTTAGGATGGTTTAGGGTTTTAGGGTTTAAGGTTCATCGTCTGGGAAATCTCAAAACACTGGCCCTGCGCAGGTGTTTGAACATGTTGAAAGATAATGTTTAAACATGTTTAAGCGCCATTTGAACCTTCCGGGCAACACACAGCCCCTGGCCGTAATAGTACTGGGATTGGGGGATTTGTACTATAATATATAATACTATATTTCATATATTGATGCAGTTGAATTTATAGTACTAATCCCCCAATCCCATCATCCATCTGGATGAATTCTACTTCATCGAAGGGAATAATTTCTCTACTATGGTTTCGTCTGAAAATAGGCACACCCCAATTCCAATGGATTAAAACCTCATTTTCCGTATGAATTGGCTATGAATGTGGCTATCCACCATTTTTCAACAAACCCATATATACTTATATATATATATATATATTTATACGTATATATATATTATATATATATATATACAGCAACTGCCTGGGCTTTACCCGGTACCGCAACCACGACAGGCAACGCATCATCATGATCATGATCATCATCAACATCATCATAGTCATCATCAAAACCGTATTGAGGATCTTCAATGAATGTAGAAGTTTAACGGGGGTGGGAGAATTTAATCCTTGTTGAAGATCTCCAATGAATGTAGAAGCTTAACGGGGGTGGGAGAATTAAACCCTTATCGAAAATCTTCAATGAATGTACAAGTTTAACGGGGGTGGGAGAATTAAACCATTTATGAAGATTTTCAATGAATGTAGAAGTTTAACGGGGGTGGGAGAATTAAACCCTTATTAAAGATCTTCAATAAAAGTTAAGTTTAATGGTGGTGGGACTTTAATATTCCCTAATACCTTTGTTAATCTTCCCATTGGAATGCAGATTTGCAACAACATATGATTGTGAATGGGGGCCCTCGACGCTGCAAAGCCTGGGCTTCTTTTTTTTTTTAAATATATATATATATATATCTATAGTATATATATATATATCAATCCATCATTCCAGTGACGTTAAGGTGCCATCTCCAGGTAGATGTAGCCAGCCATTCCCCAGGTGGAGGCCCAGCTGTTTCGCACGATCCAATAGGGTTTGGGTGCGGTGCTGTTGTAACCCACGGCCATGACGCAATGGTCCTGGCGCAGATGGCCACAGGTGAGGCTGGTGCCCAAAAACTAGCCCAGTCGGTCTAGAAATGGATTAACTGGATTAATTAGAATTTATAGTGGTTAACTGGGTAACATAACAAGATTACAACTGGAAGGTCTAGAAGTTTGGAAGTGATATCACCAGCGTTGATTAACTAGAATTTATAGTGATTGACTTGGCAGCATAACTTAACCATAGTTGGAGTTTCTAACCAAGGAACAAACCCAAGATGGCGGAATTGATCTGTTTTTGGTTTACGGTTTACATTGGTTTGTGATATGAATACATTCCACAATTTACTATATACATATGTACAAATATAGTGATATTTAAATATCACATACAGTATATAATCATATTTATATGACATACATTCACTATACATAAACGTAAACACAAATATATATATATATATATATAGTGTTTGTATATACTATTGATATTATTACATGTATTTCATCGTATTACATATATTCTATCATGTCAAATCAGATATAGTCAATATATATATATATATAGATAAATAAATACATACATATCACATATATGCTCAGCGCCATGAAACATGGACCTACCTTTTTCTGACCCCGTATGCATATATACATATATATATATGTATTTTATATATTTGCTATTGATTGATTGATTTACTTATCTATTATTCATTTATTTATATACTTCTTCAAACGCGTTGATAAATCAACTTATAACTGGGACTGGCACTAATTGTGGGATCAATGGTCGCCCCTGCCGGGGCACCCCGGCCTGATAGTCTGCTCCCATGGGGCCGCAAGCCGCAGAGGTCAAGACGCCACCGGTGTAGTCGTTCCAAGTCTCGGCGTTCACCTTTTGGAAACGACGGTTTATCCCATAGCCATGGAAGATCATGAGAGATCATGAGATATCAATAACTGGTTGGTGGTTTCAACCTACCCCTCTGAAAAATGATGGAGTTCGGCAGTTGGGATGATGAAATTACCACAAAAGGAAACATAAAATGTTCCAGACCACCAACAAGATAGTATATGTGTATATATATATATACATTGGGATATATATTGGGATAATGGGGTACAATGGGAAACAATGGAATATATGTACATATATCACCATCTCAATTTGTGCCATGGTGAAGTTACATGGGTTTAACAGGATTCGTGGGATATGGTCCATACCACAACAGGAATCTACACATCATGGGTGTTTGTTCATCCCTTTGAGAAGATTTATGCTCGTCCCCCAAAACGGGTGTAAAATCCAGCTTCTGATTATGGACGCATGCTCCACATGGAACATCTGCCTGCATGAACGTCATTTTGGACGTAAATGTTGACACATATTCCAGCACGATGGAGCACAAAGGATTAACAGGTGGTGGTACGAGTGATAAGTTATAAGTTGTAAGTTATGACCAACTAACTCAAGTAGCTACTCCAGACATATAATATATTTATTGATATATATATATATATGAGTGGGATACAATAAACAAACAAAGTAGCGCTGCTAGACATGCTAAAGGCTTACTTCAATGTTAAAGGTTAAATCCAATAGAAAGGGCCCCCTTTAAGGTTGGTCGAGCGGCTGGAAAAGGTGTGAATTGTTGTGGGGAAGTCAACAAAGCTGTGCGTGAATTGAGTAAACAGCTGAAGTTATCGAATTGCTTAAATTGAACACCAGGTACTTAATGCAATCAATTTCAGTGACCTGTAGTGGTATATACAGTATAAACAGTGTCCAATATGTACAGTTGTTTCCTCTGCTTTGAAACAAATCGATATTCCACTTCTGCTTCCAACATGACATGGATTGCATTTCAACTTCCAACTGGGTTGTGTGGGACGGTCCTTAGAACACACATATTAGTCCAATGATTCACATACTGCCAACAACTTTGAATCCTAGCTTGCAAAGGATTCCCCAGAAAATTACATGAGACAGTCCCAACTAGTCACCGGTCCCGGCCCCAAGCGTCGGCTGTCCAAGCTGCACAAATGGACACAGGCGACTCTTGCAATGCCGTGGCCAGGCCCTTCAAGTCCTGGATTTGGGCTTTGAGAAGGTGACCCTAAAAATTCTGCGCCCAAGATAGATGATAGTCACAATAGATGGCTAAGATTATTGCAACAGATTGCTGCTTTCATGGAGGACTTGAGGACTTACCAGGTACCACATTTTCGGCTGATACTTAACCGATCAAATACTATCTGTTGAATATTAGATGTTTAAGTAGTTTATTAATAGATTCGATCCCCTTGTTCAAAATAGATTGTTCAATCATAGATTGTTAGTAGCTTGCAACCGTTAAGATCTGCAATGTTTTATACGTGGTTGTTGCTGCTGAGAAGTTCTTCAGCGTTTTTGACTAGGGGAGATAAACGAACTGGTGAGGTTGATTGAATCGAAGCAAAGCCATTCCTACATCAGTCAAGTTGCAACTTGTCGTCCCAGGGATAAAACATGAAGATGATTTAGTCGGAAATCGTATATAAGAACTTGTCACAATACCACATAGGAACGGGCATGGGAATGTGCATTAAGCATATATATATATATAATCATGGACCTTCCCAGAGATATTGTTATGTAATCAGTTAAAAAATGCTAAGGCTGCTAAGTATTATTTTACCCTCTGGTTACTCAACATAGCTATGGTAACTGTGGCCCACCTGGAGATGATAGAAAATGATGATATTTTCCCTCGCAAACCGTCATCGGATCATCAATCCTGGGCTTTTACCACGGTTTTTCCATATTTTTTTTTGTGTATGTTTACCCTAAACGAAATGTGTATCCCAGGCAGGAAGAAAAACATAGCTGCTAAAGCAACAAAACCTGCTAAAGTAGTCGAAAGTATAGCTCAAGGGATGGGTTTCCAAGATTTTACCAAGCAAACTATCTTCAGCCCTGTGATGGTAGTCCTGATGTTCGCAGGTGCCTTCAGTGCAAGGTGGAATCGCGTAGCTATAACCTCCGAGAGATGGAACACTGCTTGGAGATGGGGATGATGGGTTCAAACCTATGAAAGACCAAATCTTGGGTTGAATTTCACTAGCTTAACGGGGTTGATTTGGTATACGGATTCAAAGTTTGATGGGGATCATGATGGATCAAGCTGCCTATGAAACACCATATTTGGGGGGATGAACATCCAAAAACAACCTATTGGAGGTTCACCAGGGCTTTAATGGGATATGTTTGGGAGATTGTGTGATAGCTTTTCCAAGAGCTTGGGACATGTTGGGGCAATCTTCTCATGATTTAGCATAGATACCGTAACCTTCTCTGACTGAAACCGGCTTTAGCACATGATTCTTTTGAGTGAAACACACTAGAATTAAACATGGTGCGCGTGCAAGATCATTCATGCTCAGAGGGAAGGCCACGCTCATAGTTGGTTGTTGCACATCATAAGATAGTAATTCAATATGTAGATATAGACCGATAGGCCACGAGGTCAAGACACCAATGCATCAATAGATTGATCATGCAAAGGTAACAACTAGATAGCGGACAGATGCTCAATAGATAGTCAAACAGTATGTAATAATTTATACAGCAGGTAGTAAATGGATAATACATAGATACTAAACAATCAAAAAATATAGATGCTAGACAAGCAAGACACTCTTAAACCCCCAATAAATAGATGGTAATATAAAAATAAATATGGTCAATAGACAACAAACAAACAAACAAACAAACAAACAAACAAACAAACAAACAAACAAACAAACAAACAAACAAACAAACACACAAACAAACAAACAAACAAACACACACACAAACAAACAAACAAACAAACAAACAAAACAAACTATAGACAAACAAACAAACAAACAAACAAAACAAACTATAGACCTCAAAAACGAACACACACATATAATATGATCAGATACGCAATGAACCACAAAAACTCAACACATGACAAACATATTATTGCTCAGCGCAATTATATGTAACTTTTTTCTGTATTAAACTGTGAAAAACACCATTGAATGGAAACACGCTATCATTGATACGACATAATACATAATCAAATAATACATGACACTAGATAGACAGTAAATGACAATATAGTACCATGATCTCACTTAATGGAGATATATAATACATGACAATAATAGATCAACATGCTCCCCATTTTCACATTCTCCCAACTCCCGCCCGAGTTCCGCCTGTGACCTGCGCATAGCCACCAGAGAGCTCCATGTAGGGACCGCTCATGGCCTCCACCTCGCACCAAACGCATGGGACATGGGGTCAACCTGTCTGCACCATGGCCTGCTCCTGAATCCCCTATGAAAAATTGATATTTAACCGTGGGCAATGGGGAACTCCCCAATAAGTGGAGGATTTTTCCTGGGAAAATGACGGAAATAAATGGTGAATTTTCCAGCAAACCACGATTGATGACACCAGAGGGAAATCATGAGTTTCATGCTGAACAAGGGTGAATGAAACATAATATAAGAATGGGCTGATGAAATCCCAACGCGCTGGTTTATATAACCAACGAAAATGCTAACCTAAACCAGCTACAATGGCAGTTTACGCAAGCAAACATATCAACAAACAAAATGTTCTAAGCCACAAAAAACATGGTGATGTAATTTGATGCAGCTGACAAACCATGAGAATTGAACAACCAGAAATAGTGTTGTAAACTGAAAAAAACAACATGTTGATTTCATCCAATAGGGAACAAGCGGTGATTCATATCGAAATTTCACCAACTTCAGCCTTGCTCAGTACAAAAACCATTACTATCTGAGATGAATATATTCAGATGTCATCAATCATGGCAATGGAGAACCCCCTATCAATGAAGGTTTTAATGGGATAATCATCAAAGTAAATGATGGGTTTTCAATTGCCATGCTTGATTCAGTTCAAATATGTATGTATATATATATGTTTCAGCGGTTTATAAATGTAAAAACACTTTTGAATCATGAGTCGTAAATTGTGACCGTACCATCAATGGATTGGTTTTGCTCGGAAACTCTTAGCCCGAAATGGTGTTTACCACATATGTGAATTTCTTGTATTTTTTCCTTTGCGCCAATTCTCTGGATGAATTATAAGATCCGTTTGGACCGTTCGAGAATCTCCATGGATTTCCCATTGTATCCCAGATTGATGGCTTATATCCCATGAACCGCCCATGAATATCCCACTATATCACCAACAATTACGTGTGCAATTTATATTACCATTATCACTTATCACTCTATACTACATTAATATTGTACCAAATAATTATACCACCGCATCACTACATCACCATTAAATAACCACTGAGTATATTTTCATAACACCGTTAAATACCCATTAAATATATCAATATATTTTTGTTAACACCATTTGGCCGCTAACCACTGTAAAACGAATGGTAGCCTCTCATGGTTTAAGGGAACAGTGGATAATGTTCATTTTATACAAGCTAAATCATGTACTTTCATAGGACATGATTTTAACAGCAAAATTGTAACATGTTACCAGAGGCTATATCCCCATTCATAGATGTTTTTCCCATTACAAACAAGGTCTTTAAAGTCTAACCCAAATAACTCCCGTGTTTTCTGAATGAAATCACTATGTATCACCTTGTTTCCTAGTTAGATTCCTTTTTTTGGTTGATCAAGTCAAAATTTATCACGATGTTTCTCAACTTTGTCCCCATGTTTGTCTGTAAAAATCACCATTTCCCCGGGGATGTCCCCAACATCCCCCATCCGCAGGCACCTTGGACTTGGGGCACGAGGCAGTTGAGGTGGTCTCCGTGAGACTCTGCTCATAGGGGATGTAGAAACCTGGGAGCGGGAGATCGTCTCTATGGATATGGGTCAAAATTTAGGAGCCAGGGGGGCCACAGATTGGAATGTCGATTTTTAGTATTAACCATCCATGTCCGTACCCAGTTTTGACCCATACCTATATGGGTTTGATCAAAAACAGGGTAACCCAAAAAACATCAGTGGTTTATGATCATTTTTCCAATGGCCAGGTGTGGGATATCCTCTATTTTTAGACACATACAGATAGTTGCATATATATATATATATATATATATTATAATTGAATATGTATCCCCATCTATGGCATATGCATCATCATATTCGCAAAAAGCATCTACATCATAGAGGATCACAATATATATATATATATATAGATACCCTATGGATCCACACGTAATTTGTTATAGTTCACTAACTTGAAGTGTTGGGCCTTTTAAGGGTATTCCCCTGACTAGCCATGATTCTAGTGAGGCCACAGTGAGACAGTGAGGTCACTTCAATTTACCCAGAAAATGTAGATATGATATGTATATACACACACGATACCCTTTGGTCCAGCGGTTCCTTCGGAGGAAGTGTTTGGAATATCATCTGGAAGGTTAAGTCCCTTCTCAGAAACTATCTGGATCCAAAGGGATTTATAGTTCAACAGCTGGAAGTTGCCCGGAAGTTAAACATAATGAAAAATTAATCAGTAATCATCCTGGATTAGATAAAATCCGCCGACACTTGCCGACCGCACAGGGAGCGCGTCAGAGAAGCAATTGCCAGCAGCAAGGGGAAGGGGAGAAGTTAAGAAGAAAGCCAGCTGCAGGAGGAAGAAGCGAGAGGCGAGGCAGCAAGAGAAAAGTGGGAAGAGCCCACTCCGTCCTTTGCTGCCATCGTATTTCAGTGTGGCGAAGGCAGCAGTATGGACGCCGGAATGTAGAGTTTCTTGTCCTTTCAGAAAGAGACGAGTTTGGAGCTACCAAGCCGCGCAAGTTTTCCAGCCAGCACTTGTGCTTCTGGTGGAACACGAATCCTTGGTACTGGATTCCAGAAAGCCAGGGCACCTGACCCTGGTGACGTGTCTTGGATTTCTTTGATCTGGTAATTCTGGAGCAAGGCTTCAAAGAAAGATGGCCGTCTTACTCCGTGGGTGTCCATGCCCCAAAAAAGTTATAAACTTTGTTTGCGATTTTTGGGTGTAAAATGCAAACACCCCCTGCGCGCGGGAACTTATATCCCAGAAAAAATAGTAAAGATTAGATATTTGTTAGTTGTGCATTTAATCGCTTCATGATACGAAAACTTGTGCTGATACTAAAACAGGTGGCGCAACGCGCTTTTCAAACAAATGCAATGAAGCGCTCTAAACGACGCTCCCAATCGGTCAGCTGGATTTTCCATCAAGTCCTTCTCAGTGTGACGTGCACGTTCCCCCACCCAATGACATCATTGTCATTCTTGCACCTGCGTATCATGGGAGTATCTGAAAAGAATCTGTCTACAGCGTGCATGTTTGAATCCGAAGGCGGAATATGGAAAAAAGGTGAGGACAGAAATACCTCTGCAAACGCAAACGCTGTGTTTCAACAATGGGCTCCTTCAAGCAAACTTGCCTGTTTGCAAAGATTTCTACATTGGTTGCAAACCCATGTTCTCAGAAGCGGAGCGGACGGCCAAATTGAATTGAAACACTTGTTTCAGCATGTCTATTCACGGGTCCCTGGGGCATTGGGGCATTGCGGGCGATACATGCAGTGTATGTTGAAGCAATTGCTTTCGTTTTGAGGCTGGAAGAAACAAAGAGCCGAGCTAAACCAAGTTTCGTGCAACTGTTTCACCAACCGTGCTCGCTATTACAGAGTGTTTTGGCTGTGCACACATCAAATTTGCATTTGAGTGCCTGACAAATCTGCCCTTGAAAAAGTGGCAAGTCCTTGAGTTGGCTGCTGACTCAAAAAGGTATGGCACATGTACTGCTTGACTAGCAGCACCACACCGTCCTCGCCTGGCTCCTGCCCTGGCATCTCTTGCACTTCCCAATGTTCCTGAGCGCGAGACATTTGCAAGCTGCAGAGATCCAAGCAACAAGCAGGTACAGAGGATCGGGGCCTCAATGATCATAAGAAGTCATGCGTTAAACGCTGGGCCAATCCTTTGTTGAGTATGGGTTACTTACTGTTGCCCAAATGCATGCTCGGTGAAAATGATTTATTTTACTGTGCGATACTGATTAACGTGAATGGGCTGCTGCATGTGGGTAGAAGGCTGAAGGCAAAAGCTTTTTTCTCTTGTCATCAAGATGGACACATTCACGGTTGCATGGCACAACAAAAAACAGCATTTAGTGAAAAGCATCTCAGGTCTCAACGTCGCGCACTCTGGCTGCGCTGGAGGCGAGCGTGCAGGGAACATACTGAGATGACATCACGCAAGTCGTCTTTGAGGGCGCGGAACCACAAAGGGATTTCGATGTCATTTTCGGGGATTTCAAGGGGCCTCTCAATCTCTGGTAGCAGTTCAAAAAAAAAATCCAGGTCAGCTCTGAGGAATTCAATGAACGGCAGGTCCAAGAGATAAGTGATAGGCTGTGTTCCCACTCCATGTGGATGCTGAAATGGAATGAGATCATAGTATCCATCATCTTCAATAACATTGAAGTGGAGCACTGTTGTGGCAACCTCCCACCGCAATCCCATGCGACCACTGAGCGGTTTGGGGCCCAATGGTGTGCGAAGCCCTACAATATGGGAATATCAAACATAGTCATGTTATTGAGAATTTGTGGAAAGTTCCATATTCTATCCGCTCCAGGATAACTAAATATATTTACCTAGGCCCTCCTACCACCCCCACCAAACTAGACGACGGATGGCCCGAGAGCGTAGAGGAGCAGGGTCTTCTCTTGTTAGTATGGAGATGCAATTTTAGAAACGGTATATGAAAGCTGTGTTATAGGCAGTCGAGAAGAGGAGTATCAAGACAAAATAGTGAGAAGTGCAAGACAATAGTTTGCATCGCAAACACTTTTACACACAGACGCTTTTACACAGACACTTTTGCACACAAAGCTTTTACCCACAGAAGCTTTTACACACAGAAGCTTTTACAGACAGAAGCTTTTAAACACCTCTAAGCTTTTACATACAAACACTTTTACCTAGAACGCCAAAGTAGCCAAGATTTCATAGCGACTTTTAGAAACCATGTCACTTCAGCCAAGTGGCGGCAATTTCTAACACTGCAGGAAAGTGGCGTCACTTTGGATATGTCCAACAGCCATTTGGCTTGGTGATACTTTTTGGGATATTCCAGCCTAAATGGGGCATTTTTTCAGATATATCTATCAACATGGTGTACATCAAATACTGTACCTCAGCATTTCCCCATAGTAGGTGAACTGTATTTATATGGTTATTTCACTGTCATTACATGTATGTATACGGTTTATCTTTCATCTTATTCCAATGCCCCATGACCGGCTGCCAACGCTCATCTTGGTGCATTGGGGCTTCCTTCGAACCTTAGAGGACAGATTGCCCACCAATGGGCTGGGGCTGGGGAAGGCAATTGGGGGATGGCAATTTATTGGGTTCCTTTACCTTACACAAACAAAGGGGTCCCCAAAGGAGTCCCCCGTGTTGCCCAAAGATGGCTTGGATGCTGTGATGTCCAGGTTCACTCCCATGAATATCTTAAGGCAGCATATAGGGGAATGTGACGCCCTACGTGGGCATATTCTTCCACAAGTAACATGATCCAATCACAGTGTGGATGTGATGTTGGCACACAGTTGCATGAATCCACACTGGTGGCTATGATTTCGATTTCACAGATGTATCTTGTATCACGCAAACCGATGTTGAACGGCTTTTATTTACACAGCTGCTGCAGCAAAACAAAACATATTGCGGATGATTGTTAGGAAGGTTATCAACTTCCAAATAGTGAAAACTGTATTGAATTGTAATGATAAACTTACGTTTGATAAACTTATTTCTGTATACAAATGGTTCCTATATTTCCTACACCCAGGAGGTGTGGTGAAGGTGCTCTTCAAGCCTCCGCTTTCAGATGCTTTGTGAGGCTTCTTCAAACAGGGGATAATCTGTTTAAGTTGATCTGGTGGCGCATGGACCCCGTTTTTTACATCCCAAAGATTCCATGATATGAGGTTCTGAGACACAACAAAAACAAGAACTGAAATGGCCATGCTTGTCGCATTGCAAACTGTATCAAACTGCATTTCAAGTTGATAAACATGTTAAATATAACATCCAAGAAATATTGCCAAATTATTTCTGGCATCAAGGGTTAGTGGGTATATAGCCAAACTGGTATGGCAAAAAAAAGTAAATCCTACCTTGCGACCGGAAGGCTGGAACATCTGCTGGAAGCTGCAGCTTTCGAACTGCCTTCAAGGCTTCGGTTTGCGGATGGGATGCCATTCCTGGAGCTTTTTGGGGCCCCAAGCAGTAAACAATTTGGGACCTGTCAAATTTGCACTGATGAGCTTCTTCCCAGAAGGAATAATGAAGAATTTGACATCAACAGCATCCTGTGAATAATATCAGCTCATTTGGGCTCAACTGTGAGTGAGGTCTTGTGCTTAGACAATGGGTAAAGGGAAGGCCCACAAGGATTCCCGTCGGCTTGCCCTGCGATGGGAGAAAGTGCCTTTGGTACGCTCTCGTGTGAGGAAGGGCAAGGACTGGATAAAGTTGAGTTACCTAGACAATGGTGAAGTGGTCTTTTGCACGAAGACTATCCAAACCAATCACCAAGTTCTTCTCACGTTGCTTGAAGAGTTCGGGCTGAAGAGCAAAACGATTGACTTTCTGGTTGAACAGGCTTGGTTGTCCAAATTTGTGTTTGTTATCAGAGGTTCCAAAGAGTTTTTATATAACATTTATAGCTGTGTTTCCCGCAATTCTTTTGATAGTCTTTTCCGACCCACAGCCCCCCAGAGGTGGGAGCCCTTTTCGATGTTTTGGGGTATGTCCCGGATAATCCCAAGCAAGCGTACCTGGACGCTTGGAATCTTCGTCGCTTGCTTTCGTTTGCCTGCCGGAGACAGAAGGATGCACACCGTCGCGGACAGACCCCCAGAGACACTTAGCTTCAAGGCTCATACATAGATATACACATGCAATATATTATAATAGTATAATACTGATTTCAAAATGTCATCCTGTTTGTAAAACTATACATGATTTCCAAGAATAGTCATAAAAATCTGAGGGTTTAAGTTTGAGCTGAATATAAGCCAACATTACATATCTCCAAGATCCCCCAAGCACCCCTATTCCATTTATTGCATGGCTCAGGATGCAGGTGTTCGGGGGCTCTTTGACTACATCGCTGAGTTGAGAAAGAATGCCCCTCCATCTTTGCAGAGTTCCAAGTCGAAGAAGGATGGGTGGGAGGACATCAAGGATGAACCCGGCGCCGGGGGCCCTGTGGCAGTTGAGGTGGATGACATAGATGAAAATACTATGTCACCAACATCCACTTCTAAGTCCACCCCGAGCCCCAAGAAGTCTCCCAAGCATTCCCAGAAGAAAGCTGTCAAGGTTTCTCCCAACAAATCTCCAAAGAAAGCTATGAAGGTTTTGCCCAAGAAATCACCGAAGAAAGTCATCAAGACTTCCCCCAAGAAATCGCCGGACCGAGTCACCAAGACTTCGCCCAAGACATCTCCCCGTTCGCAGAAAGCCTTGAAGGTTTCTCCCAGGAAATCCGAAGAGAAGGTGATCAAGATGCCACCGCCGCCCAAGAGGGCACCACGGGAAGAGACCCCCCAGAAGGATACGGATTTTGGATTCAAGCCAAGTGGTGGGGCTGCTTCGGCTGGGCGGGACCCCAGAACCAAAAGTCTGAACCGGATCAACATGGAGATTGATGATCTTGTCAACCAGCTTCGGTAGGGGTCTCAAGTTGTTTTTATTGTGCGATCAAAATCTTTGTTGTAGAATCTCTTTGATTAAATGGTTTTTGTTTCAAATTATAACCACTGGATGGCTGAGGTCTAAAGAATCTCAGAAGATGGCTTCAGGTTGCTCATCTTGACATGTTGGGACGCAACCGCCCAAAGAATCTATGATCCTGTTTGGGTTTCTCTTCAAGTCAAGACCCTGTGAATGGGCCAAAATACTCTAAGACCTTTGGGTATCTCTTACTTAAGGGTTTTGTACCATTGTTCCCCACATTTCAGGTGATGTCATTCACTTGTCGGACGAATCCCCGGAGAAGAATCCCAGCAAGAAGGACTCTGACTGCACCGTGCCCAAGGGGGTCAATCCGGATGAGGCTCCTATAGAATCACTTGAGATCCCATGCCAATCATTTTCCTCATTTGAAAGCGTGGTTGGGTTAAAACATGCCCTGAAATAAACTTTACATTCTAGAAAGCCACGCCGGATCAGGTTGACACACTGCCCATGGACACCAACATGGCCCCGTGTGCTGGTGATGTGTCCGCAGAGGAGGCCTTGGTAAATTGAATTTATAGTGTTTTCTGCAGTACCGCAAGTTCAAGGGACAAGTTGCATAGTCTTTTGAAACATATATTATCTGTTATATATGTGTTTCCCCATTGCTGCAGGAGGACGATGGTGTGACCCCTACTGAGCAATCCAATTTGAGATCGAAGCGGCGTGCAGCCAGTTCCGGGAAAAGGGGGCGCCCGCCCAAGAACAAGGGTGAGGGCAAGGCATCCCCCAAAGTGAAAGCAAAGAAGACGGCAAAGCCAAAGGCATTGCCCAAGAAGCCACTGCCCAAGCCAAAGAAAGCTTCCCCCAAACCGAAGCCCGCGCCTCGAGCGTCCAAGAAGTCAAAGGCTCTTGATGGTGACGAGCCGGGCACACCTCCAGATGGGGAGGAGGGTGGGGTCCCTCACAAGCTGGGATGCGGTCGCTGCAGGTATGCATCCAAAGGGTGCAAAACGTGCAAAAATCCGAAGTACAGACCCCACAAGCGCAAGTAGGTTTTGTTTCAAGTCCAGGGCTGCTCTGATTTCCCCTTTCTTTGTCAGTGTGGAAATTATACGTGCAAAATCATAGTAAACTATATATATACATAGAATATTGGTTCGAAGGGGATCAGATGGGAGACTTGCAGCCAAACTTTAAATCTATACTCGTGCAGAATGCTGCGACAACCTGTGTGGCCCGAGTGGTGGCCACCACCGGCAGGGTGAACCTTGCTACATGTTTCCTGCTGGAGGCATTTCAAGTCTTGCAGTCAAGGGATTTAACGTGCTTATCAGAACAAGGTTGGCCACCACCATGGTGCATTTTGACCTGCAGCAGTGCAGCAGTACATGCTGATCACATCGGAGGTGCATATGGTTTCTGAACTTTTAAGCGGGGATAGTTCCTGAAGCTCATCCACCAAAGGGTGAGCAGCTTAGGCGTGCAGCTGTGAAAGCAAACTGTTGCAGCTAGAATCAGCTATAGAAGAGAAAATACAGTGCATTGGGGGTGCAACTTGTCTTTTGGATGCAAAAGATGTTTGATGCATATACGCAACAATGGTTTGATAGTTGCCAGCACAAATTCCCCTTTAAGATATTCAAAAGCCATTCCCCAACCATCTCCACCTCTCACTTGCTTTCCAAGTCCAGACCCGGCTCCATGACTATGCAGGCCTTCATTGAATGAGCAAGGCATGGAGGCTTCGGAGCCTCAGACCGGCCAAACGAAGTTTGGATGGTGCGCCACCCCCCATGCCTGCCTACATATGCCAGTGCCAACCAATGTGAGTAAATTTGGTTTTTGGTGAAATACATAGAATTGTTTAGATCAAAACAAGGCATCCGCAAACACATCGGTGTCACACTTCTCGGGAAATCATTCATTGGTCTTGAAGCCTCTTTGGGATCAAAAGTTCCGTCCATAAATTTGAAAGATGATCCTTGAAAGTAGGAGATCCCACTTCATCCGTCGGTTGTTGCAGCTTCGCGCTCCTGGAGTTTCTTGCTGCAACAGTGTCCATATAAGCCTTTTTCATGGAAAAGGGAAAGCTTGGGGTACCCGTGTTTTGAAACACCCTCATGTATTACAATACCACCCCTGTTTTGAAATATCCCCATGTATTACAATACAATAACTGTCATTTACCCATGATCACATGTTAAAACAGGAAAATAGTTGTTGGTTCCGTGACCTTTATTTCAAAAGTCATGCAAATTTTCCACAGCGATGAAAGACTGGGGCTCAGGTTCTGCTACTTTGTATCCTGATCATCTTCCACACACACAATATCAACCTGGATGAGGCTGGTCTTCTGGAATTCCTTTTTGGGAGGAGAACAAGATAGATGGAGGAAAGTTTAAGTTATCCTTGTATGGTCAGAATCATAGGAAAATTGTAATCAGAATTATGTGTGGAAGCCCAATGCATCCCCCAACCAATCTTATTTCCCTTTAAAGTTTTCCTCACAATAAAATGGGTCCCCATTCTATCCTTACAGTTAAAAGGAATCCCATTCATTTGCGGACCCCTGCCAAGGGAAATATTTATATCTGATCCATCCCCCACAGCCCACCGGTCAGCAATTAGGTGTGGGACGCGCTGGAAGTGTGCAGCGGTGAAGCTCTCCTGAGCAGGTGCTTGAGGTTTGGCTGTGGCTTACGGGTGGCTGCATTTGATATTGATGATTGGGGCAGTTTTGCACAGCAGCGTGGGCTGCCTTGTCACCGCAACCCCCTTGACATGACAACCAGTGCAGGGATGGCGTTCCTTGTCCCATAGATGGAAGCTTAAATAAATATATATATATATATATATATGGGAATGTCTCAAAATAGGAATGCCCCAAGCTCATTTCTTTTAGTAAGAAAAAAGGGGCATTCAGTTTTGGCACCCCTATTCTGAGACATTCCCATATATATATATATTATATATATATATATTCAACTTTCCATGTGCCTTGTTAATTCTGGGGTGGAAGGACACATATCTATATTATATATAATCTTAGCGCTTATGAAGCGATTTAATAAAACAAGATACAGGTGCGATTCTGATTATAAATTGCTTTGCAACCCTGCCCGTGCCCGACGCTGAGGCTGCTGTTGGTCTCCTTGCTCCGGGCGAAGAAGCGGGTGATCGTGCACTTCGGCGTGCCTTGTTCGAGCTGGGTGCTACTATCCCGGGCCACTACAGCCCGCACATGGCTAGCGCCATTAGGTGATTGTTCAGTGAAGAGCGTGGCTGATGGAAACTTACTAGCAGCCAGGCCAGGGTTTCCTGAAAAAAACAATGGGCAGAAACCCAACAAGTGTTGCAAACATGGTTTAGTGGCAACATGAACCTTGTTTTGTGTGATAAGGATTGAATCAACAGGGGTATATACCAAGAAAATTTGATGTTTAATGGGTGAGAACTGGGAAAAAATGAATCTGCGCATTACCCTCACCTGTTCACATGGCAGGATGTGCATTTTGATTTACATCATTCTAGCCCATCAAGGGCATTTTACAATAGAACAGCCCTCTACGTCGCTCCTTTTTCGGCATCCAAGATTTCAGCAAATCATTTCCTTGGTCAAAGAATCTTGGTTTCAGATTGCAACCTATTTTGGTTATCACCAGAAAAAATGTTGAATTCTTATGTAAAGGTGCCAGTCTCGGGTCTTCAGTATGTTTAACCCCCAATGAAACTGTGTGTCAATAATTGTTCATTATAATTTATTTATATATATTTGATATCATTGAAGATAAACTTTCTTTGTGCCCGGTTGATGTTGAGGTATGGCGTGTGCACTTTTGGATGAGATTGCTGGGGTCAAAGTACCCAAAGAGGAGTGTTATCTATTCCAGCTCCCCAAAAGTGTGGCGTTTCAAAACCGGCCACCTCCGCATGGGCCGCCGCAAGTCGAAGGGCCTGCTGGTCAAGCATTACCGTGACAGCACTGGAAGAGCTCGATTTGTTGGTAAGAAGGTTAACTTGAAACATTCAGCGAACCTAGGTTGAAAAATGGTATTACTCTTTCTTTATATGAAGTTGAAACATGGTGATTCCCTGGAGTTTTCCTTACTTGAAAGGGTTCTGCTATGCATCCCAATAAACACAAAAAGAACATCAATTACCCTTCCTGTGTACTGGGTAACATGGAGGATGTGGCCCCCCTGCAACAACACATCGATCGTTCTCAGTAACCCAAGATTGTTGAAACACATTGGATTTGACCCCTTTCTCTGGGGGGGTTCAAATTTTCAGGTTTTAGCTGGTTGTGGGTTTTAGCAATTTGAACCCCGAAGCCCACAAAAGTGCCAAAAAGGAACCCCCCCCCTGGGGGGTGGTTCCTTTTTGGCCGTTTTTGGATTTCACAATTGGGAAGGGGGTGGGATTATGAGATTGGCCTAAAGCCCCATCAAGGATCTTTCGAACTAATAAAGCGGTGTTTGTTTATATAGCCACTAAACAGGAAAACCGACCGTAAAATAAAAATAAATATAAGGGATATAACTATATACACATTATAATAACATCGAGGGTAGCTTGTTCAAGCCTTCGTGACCCATGATATACCGGTACTATGGAAGTTGTTCTCTTTCCTAGGAGATACCCCTTGGGGTTTGGCCTTCGCTACTTAAGCCTCTTCAGCGACCTGCAATCTGAGACATCCACCTTCAAGGACCTACGCGAGGCCCTGGGGTGGTGTTTGATGTGTAAATTTGACAGGATTGTGAAATATGTCCTATCAAAAATTAGAAAGCTTTTGGACATCGACACCTCTAAAAGCAATGTATTATCCATTGGATTCGATCAGTGTGGCAGTCAACCATGAAACCCACCAAGCCTTGGGGATGCGGATAATCTGCAAAGGCCTGCCTGGAGACAGAAAATGGGAAGCAGTAAGTGGTAAGTGCAGGGAAACAACCAAAACAGATGGAATTGGAATATAATAGAAATATAAATATATATAAATATTATATATAGTTGTACAACTACAAAAATAATATTAATAATAATAATAATTTAATAATAATAATATATATATATATATATAATATAAATATATATAATATATAAATATAAATATATTATCTTTTCAAAAGGCTAGTGGGCCCCTATCAAACCCATACTTATTTCATCTCTGTGTATAGGTGCCACGGGCTGGCGACATTGACATGGAGGATTTCTTGGAGAGCCTCCAAACCAACATGGAGGATACGTGGGGTGATGCTCAGATGGCAGAGGTCTGCCAATATTTATATGGCAATACAGATGCCAATTTGCCACCAGAGGTAAAACAATACCTGCCAAGGTGGCTGTGAGCCCAATGTGAAGGGACAGTTGCCATGATTTGGCAGCAGTTTTGCAAATTTGAGCAATTCTGAGCGTGAAAAATGGTGAAAAATCCTGCTCGAATTGAAAAAAACAAAAAAAATGGAGTGAAAAAAAAGTGAAAAAGTGGCGTATTTTCATGAAAAAGTGGCGTATTTTTCCGTATGCTGTGATTTTTTGATTTTTGAACCATTTTTTCAAGAACCACATGCATCGTTCACCCCCCTCTAATTGCAGGCATTTTGCTACAGTACAAAAGGGGTCCCACATAGATCCCTTCAATATCTGACCCATGTCTGACGCCCCGGGTGATATCAGGGAATTGAAGTCCCGGCAATGGAGTTGCTCTACTCTCCAGGGTGGGATGTCGTACCTAGAGGAACAACGGCGTCTTGTGAAGGAAGAGCATTTGGATATTGAAGACCAACTCAAAGTTACCTGTCAACTGTGTTCATGTGTTGTGCATTTTTTGATACGTTTTTGAATTCTTTCTTTTCCCATTAAGCCACCATTGGCGTCGCCACGCCAAGGCTGCACAAGAACTCCGTGAACGTTTGAAACAGCAGCTCCAGGAAACCGAAGCTGAGGAACGGAAGTTGGCTGGAGAGAAAGCGGGCCAAGTTCCCAATCCCACCACGCCACCAGTTACTCCTACTGAAGGGTTCCCCAGGACTCCAGAGATGTCAGGAAAAGACCATTCAGTAGCCTGTGATACCCAGTTGGATGAGGCTGGCTATCATCCAGACAATCAGGTTGGAATCTATGACAGGACACCTTCTTTGGTTGGTAGGCATGAGTCCAACAGTGCCTTGTCACCAACAGACAAGTTACCAGGGGACAAGTCGGTTGAGGATAAGGCAGCCCCAGAACCATCAAGGCCTATATCCACCCCAGTTCGTGCTCCTGCCCGGGGGTGTCCTACAACCACTCCTCCCAACAAGCCCTACATGAAGAGCCGTGAGATCAGGGAACCACTGACTCCAACCGAGATTGAAGAAACACCCCCACAGCCCGGAATTACTTCTGATGACTATCCAACACCGCCAGCACCAAGCCCTGCACGGGATGAACCAGTGGATGATGTACCCAATGAACCTTGATTATAATCAATCTGGTTTTGTTACAAGGTGTTTGACAAAGCCTATGCTGGTTTCCATTTGTTTCTATGATCTTGATATGGTTACTTTTCTTTTTAGGGGTGTGACCTATATATATATATAAATATATATATATATATATATAGATATATATATATATAGATATTTATATATACACATTTGGATGCTACGTCTAAAATATGTCTCTTTGGGGTGCGCCATAAGCTAGGAAACCTGCTGCCCAGGAATGTCTCCAGTACTTCGCCCAGCTGGCCTTGGGTCTGGCCAGTTCCGCAAGTGGTGCAAGCCGACCAGAGGTGGAACCTAAGCCGGTTGAGCCAGCTCGGGAACCTGCACCCCCTGCCCGTGAGGAAAAGAAGGTCACTAAACTTGATTGTTACAGTTTTCTATGGTAGGGGTTCCAACATGTAGACCTCAAATCCTTCAGGTTCCAACATGCTCCAAAAACATTCAGCGTGATGGGATGATTAGATATATGGATATAATATTATATATTATATATATATAGACCATTGGTGCTTTACACAGGTATACGGGTTTGATGTTATAATATTATCGAGCTGATAGATTGCCCTGGCCTAGGCACCCGTGGTTCCGAACAAAGCAGATTCTGGGAATGATGAGGCATGGTGTTAGAACTTTGTTTGGGTTCCGCCACTTGATGGGATACATATATGTGAATATAGTATTGACATGTTGTTTTTAAACGTGATATGTATAAATAGGGTATACCAATCTTCAAAAAACTGGGGCATCCGTTTTGGGACCGAAATTTTGGGAAAAATGAAGGCGCCCGTCTTCAAATAGAGTTTGGGTATATTTGGCATTTCATGTTCCATTGCCAGGCCAATTCTCCGGCCAAAGAATCCGAGGCTTCCGAGGACCGAGTTTAGCAGCCCACTCAATGCAGGCATGATGGTGTGCTTAAAATATGTGGCATTTCCCAAAAATGAAACAGTCAATCAAATTGAAAACAATCAATCTTATTGCTGTCATCTTGGCCTACTGGCCCACATATATTGAGCTATATAGCTGGCGAACTAAACTTCACTTTGTCATAGAGCTGGGTAACAATACAATACCTTGCTCAGTGGTTGGGATTGGCATGACCTGCAACCCCCAGGACAAGTCCAACAAGCGCCAGGTCCGGATGGTCGGTCGGAATGGCCGTGTTATTTCCGAGAGTGGCGCAGAGCAAGCCATCCGCCGACTGTGCCAACCCAACAAAAGGGGACAAAAGAAAGCTTCCCAGGATATCGTCAACCAGTTTTTTGCTGGTGGAGATAGCCGAAAAGAACTCATCAAATTATTCATTGAAAGTGGGGGAAACCATGATTCTTGCCCATCTTTTTCAGGCACCAAAATGTTTTTTTTATCCCCTTAAGTTTCTGAAATCATCCATGATTATATTTGATTTGTTTGGTCAGCCAAGCCTTGGGGTGCCTCTGGGCAGCTTAGGATGTTTTCAAGCGCACTGCTGAATTGCGCATTCAGCAGAAGCGTGCGAGAAAGGAATCTTGTGGGGGAGGGTTTTACACGGAAGAGGCCATGAAGACCGAACTTGGATATACTGCGATTCTTGGTAACATCTTGACACCGAAAAATTGCCACAAATGGGATGCAATTTGATGTTCAATTTTAGGGACCCCCCGAAAAAAACCTACAAGGGGAGGCCCCCTAGTTGTAAGTATGGCCCCTCTACAATTATACCTCGCAAGATTTTTGCTAAAACTAAATTATGGGTCCACTTATGGGGGCCTCACCTTGTAATTTACCAAAGCAATGGTCTGTATAGACCAGAGGCCACTGGAAGCCATTCCAATAAACCCAATATATATGTTTTCCAGTAAAGGGTATTTTATTCCACCACGAAATTCTTTACCAACTCAGTAATACACATATGTTCCTGTTCAACTACCATGGGTAATTCCAACAGCTGCCTCCTGACCCCAGCCCTGCATTGTCCAGTGGCTCATGCTCAGGAAGAGGATCAAGGCAATCATTGCCTATTGCAGCCACAAGAGACGCAGGGACACACACATCAGGAGACCGACCGGTTGTGTGGGTCATCTTTATTGAAATCAACATTGAACCTTTTCACATTTAACATGTTCTGGGTTGAACTATATAATACGATATATACAGAATGTGCTCCCTCCTTTTTGAACTTTGATGGGGGAAGTTTGTCACGGCAGGAAGGACAAATATGAGCGCATTGACAAGTACCTTGTGGAAACCCAGGACACCGTAGAGCTCAACCGTACGCGTGAAGACACGGTTGACCAAAGTTTGGAGTTTGAAGTTTCCGGCCCATCCTCAGCGGCATTTCCCAGTGGGCCTGATGGTTTGGTTGAGTCTGACCGCCCCAGTCGAAAGCGCTCCAAGGTTCCTGACGAAAGCCAGGATGAGGACAGTGATGAAGATGACTCAGATGATGGCATGATGGGTGAGGCCACATCAGATTCAGAGGATGATGATGATGGGAAGACTTCCAAGACAGGGAGCAAGTCTAAGTCGGCTTCTGGTCGGTCCAAACGCAGTCGCCATACAGATGAAATCCCTGAGGACTATTTTTCCAAATGCATGGGGTATGATGTTGATCTAATCTTTATTTAGTGGGAAGCAGGTCACCATTCAGATCCTGATTTATTTTTTATGTTTAACATCGTCCAACCCAAAGGGCTTAATATGTTGTATAAACAGGACATCTACAACTCTGACGAGATCCTGTCCCAAATCCTCAAATCCACAGTTAAGATGGATGGCTTGTTGCACAAACTTGGCCAACATGGAACCGAGGAAGCAGCGCAGAACCTCGTAAAACTGACATTCATATTATGTTATATATATATTTGTTGGAAGAAATCAAAGTTTAGGGGATTCAGTGGGTCGCTTCGAAACCTTCCACACCCATATGTACAACCAAGGATTGCTAAGGGCGTCGATGGCCAAAAGGCGACCCTTATTGGCTTGCATGATGAGATTGCTGGATTCAAAGCGGAATATGATGCAGACAAGAAACTGACCCCGGAGAGCCTAAACTATAGTTTAATGTCCCAACCCTTTTCTTTTCCATCTACGAAGCGAATTATATACTATATGTGGGCTTCTTAAATCCTATTCTTTGATTCTCCCAAGTTCCTATATACATCAACTCTGGCCTAAGGAAAGCAAAGGCATTGCGTGCCAAGTTCCGTCAAGTGGAAGTTGCGTTTGGGCCCCAACACCACCGGATTTGGGCGGGCCTGGTAGGGGTTGAAGTTGCCAATCATGAAATCATCATCTTCCCATGGTTCAACCTCATCTGGTCAAGGTGCAGCAAAGCTGCCATGGAGCACAAGAAGCTGACCAGGACACTCGGGGTTGAAATGTGGGGCAACCCGGAACGCATCATAATATATATATATGTATATTATAGTGTATATTGATGATATACAGATAGAATGTAAATATATGATGATATAAAAATACTATATATTCCTTTTACTGTACGACATCATAAAGTTGTCATTTTATCATGTTATATATGGGTTTATGGTCTTGAAACATGTGGCCTCTATATAAACGGTATTTCCTGATCTATACATGCACAATAATCTCAACAAAAAAAGGTAGACAATCGATTCCCAAATTCCAATTCCTTCGGCCATATTATAATTGCTCTTCTTGGGGTTGAAAGCTGGCAAAATATAATTTGAACTGCAATAGTTATCCTTCAGCAGCTGGGAGCCCCCAAAGCCACCAAACATGACCCCTCCTGACCTACTGGTAAATTTCCTGGGCCCTGTATGATTTTGTGCTATGTCAAAATTTTGCGGGGAAACATGGATTATACCCATGGTTAAGGTGGTGACTTTTTGGGTGTCAAATCATGATCTCTTTCAACCCCCACGCTATTTCCAGGACAATCTTGAAGAAGACCAAGGAAGCCAAGCCGAAATCGGCGGGGAGGGGTAAGAAACCCAAGGCCAAGAAGACTAGCGGGGATGACGGTCAGGAGGCAGCCCCTACAACCCCTCCGCCCAGACGGGTCAGCAAGAAGTCTGCCCCGTCTACCAAATCCAAAAAATGATTTGCTATATTTCTGGTATATCCAGGATTTGGGGGCTGTGTTTCGATACCATTATGGATGGTATTTTTTGAACATAGCAGTTGGAGCATTTGAGCACCTGGCACATCAACCATGTTTATCTAAAAATAGTTGAAATTGTGTCCATTTTTTTCAAACAAGTCCAATGTTGTAACGATGTAAAAGATGCTTTCGAGGGTCCAGGGTGCTTACGCAGTATACCCAGAAACTTGCAATTCAGTTCCTGTGGCTGGAGTTGCCAAACCTGCCGTGCAAAGAAATATATTATCGTGTTTATAGATCCTATAGGTCCTAGGGTGGTATCATATTACATTCGTGTTTATAGATCTTATAGGTTGGTATCATATTACATTCGTTGGTACCAAAAAATATATCTTAAACCCATGGTTTCAAGTGTAGCGGCAAAGGTTATGGCCTTACCAGCCCAAGATTAGGCGATATATCTGTGGGGCACACGGCAAGAGCAGAAAAAAAGGTGAACACCTGATGCTATGCGCAATCCTGAACAATGATCCCATGGTAAATTGCCGAATCCTCATCCCACCGCAGGTGATGCACCAGCTGGCAGTGCTAAGAGGCCCCGCTCAGCTGGCCCAGTTGGAGAGGCATTGGCAGGCGCTGTCTCTAGAGGAGTGGCTTGATGCATCCATCCCATTTTTTTTTTGTAATGTTGGAGCATATATAGCATTATGTTTTAGAAACGCTTTGCAATCCTGAAGGTACTTTGTGGTTTTGGGGTATAAAATATTCCAAATCATATGTTTTTGTCTTTCCCCAGGGGCGCATGATGAAAGTAAGGTTAGTGAAGCGGAAATTTGCAGCATTGCGAACGCTATTTGTTCGGAATTACAAGTTGGTGATTGTGCGTCTTCAACCCTACTGGAGAAAATGCAAAGGCTTCATGAAACAGGACATGCCAACCGTGTCTTCAATGATTTTTCTTCAGCAAACCTGGCAGCTGATTTCCCCGTATCCTATGTCTCGATTGGATGGCAACATCCTGTTCTGAAATTGAGGGATGTGATTGCTTACCTTTCAGCCAATGGAAAGCTGCATCATTTTGTGAAAGATCCAACCCTGCAAGACTATTCTGTGTTTTGGAAAAAATTTGGAAAGCTACAGCCTGATCATCCGATCTATGATTTGCCGGTTGAGCGGCGACGGCGCACTATACCTGTTCTGATCCACGCTGACGAAGGGACTTCCCAGAAAAAAAGGGCTCTGATGATAGTCAGTGTACAGCCAGTCATTGGCAATGGGACGAGCTTTGGGGGGAAACAAGTCAACTTCGTTGGAAACAGCCTCACCACCAGGTTCTTGTATACCACCATCATGGGAAGATGTTACCGGAAAAAGCACGCCATCCGGCTTACCAAATTGATTGACTCTCTGGCGAATGACTTAAAGGATCTCTTTTCCAACCCAGTTCATGTCCCTTGGCTATATGTGATTCTTTGTCATTGTTCCAATCAATAGCTACTCATGAGGAGAGCAAAGTATACAAGGTCCCCTGTTTGACAGTTCAAATGATTAAACCACCTATATAGTATAATATATATATATAGCAGGAAAGAAGGGGCACATTCTATTTTTTTGTTAAACGGCAATCGGAGGTTCTCCTTGGTGATGCTCAAGAAAGCTTGTTTGTCTCCTGCGTGGGGGTGAAGGGCGATTGGCCCGCACTATGCAAGTTGGGTGGCCTTAACAGGCACCATGGGAGAGAGGCGCATCAGACTGCATCAGCTGGAATTTGCCATTTGTGCAATGCCGGCCAGCCAGGCCACGATTTTCACCGGTTTGATTTTACATCCATGCTGAAAGCTCGTACTTCTGATCTGCCCTGGACCAGACCTAGCTCATTGAGCAGACATATTCCGCAGAGCCCCTCAAAGAAGGAGATGTTCTACAAGATCGATCTTTTTCACGTTGGACACAAAGGTGTCATGGGCGATGTTTGTGCAAATGCCATTGCCACCTGCCATATAGAAGATGTTCTTCACATGTGCAACCTGTTTTGTGGGATTGAAAGAGGTGAAAAGGGTGATCTTTTTTGTTTTATCATTTGCAAAATGAAGTCGGGTAACATTGAAGCCAGGTTTCTTTGTTTGACCTGAGCATCGACGGTATGTCCATATCTTCTGGCCTGGATTCTGTGTATGAAGAGCTTGCGCAGTATGCAAAAGAGAACTCCTTACCTTTGCACATGCTGCAGCTTTCTCGGACGATTTTGGGATACCCCAACTCATGGTCCTTCCCAGCAGCGTCCCTTGACATGCCAAAGTGCTATCAGAATTTTCTTGTGAAAGCGCTATTCCAGCAACATTTGCTGCTTTCTATTTGGCATGTTTTGGATCATCTCTTTTTTGCCCTTGTTTGAGCCCTGACTCTGACTCAGGGGATGGTTCAAGGGTGCGGACACAACGACCTTGACATACTTTTTGGAGCACCGCTTTGCCAAGATCCTTTCAGATAATCCAGGGCATGAGCATGCAACCTACATCGAATCGATTCTGGCATGCTTGCGGGCCTCGAGCAAGATTTTCAAGATCCTTTACAGAGCCTCGCTATGGCTCACCGATGGTGAGCGGGATGCTGTGATTGACTCCTTGCGAGATTTGCTGGCAAACTTCAAGAAAGCGGCCGGGTACAGTTTCAACGTTTTGAAGCTGACTCGCTTCAAATTCCAGCCGAAGTACCACATGCTGTCTGAAGTCCGGTACGAACTGATTTGCAACAGACAGCTTGGTGTGGAGTCATTGAATGCACTGGCATTCAGTTGCCAGATGGACGAGGACTTTGTAGGCCGATTGGCTCAGATGAGCAGATTTGTCTCGTCGAAGGCGGTGCACAGAAAAACCGTTGAGAGATACAAGTTAGCGGTGGCCTCGGTGTGGTGAGAGTTAACAAGTTGACAGGTCAGCTATCACACAATTGTGAATGTATTCCCGTATTGTGGTTGTAGGCACCACGCAGAGGGTCGCTTCACCACGCAGTTGTGAGTCAGAGCCAAAAACAGAGAGAAAAGAGTGAAAGGATCGAGGATGTAGGGGAAAGGGTGAAAGTGGTAAACCTGCAATTTTTGATGAACTGCCACTTTTGTAAAAGTGGCGTCCAAACCTTCCACTTTCGTCAGTGCCCCTTTTTTCTCTGCAACTTGGTTTTCTAGGTACACACAGACGCTTTTACACACAAACGCTTTGACACACAGACGCTTTTACACACAGACGCTTTTACACACAGACCCTTGTACACACAGACGCCTTTACACACAGACACTTTTACACACAGACGCTTTTTACACACAGACCCTTTTACACACAGGAGCTGCTTTTACACACAAACGCTTGTACACACAGAAGCTTTTACACATAGACGCTTTTACACACAGGCACTTTTACACAGAAACACTGTTACACACAAACACTTTTACACACAGAGGCTTTTACACACAAACGCGTTTACACAAACACTTTTACACACAAACACTTTTACACACAGACGCTTTGACACACAGACGCTTTTACACACAGACGCTTTTACACACAGAGACTTTTACACACAGAGACGCTTTTACACACAGAAGCTTTTACACAGACGCTTTTACACACAGACGCTTTTACACACAGACGAAAGGGTTGCTCCGGCACAGGAAAAATCGCAATTTTACCTCAGTTTCTACCGATCGACCCTCATTTCGTGCGAAAGGGTTGCTCCGGGACAAGTCAAATCGCAATTGTACTTCAGTTTCTGCCGATCGACCCTCATTTCGTGCGAAAGGGTTGCTCCGGGGCAAGTAAAATCGCACTTTTACCTCAGTTTTTGCCGATCGACCCTCATTTCGTGCGAAAGGGTTGCTCCAGGACAAGTAAAATCGCACTTTTACCTCAGTTTTTGCCGATCGACCCTCATTTCGTGCGAAAGGGTTGCTCCAGGACAAGTAAAATCGCACTTTTACCTCGGTTTTTGCCGATCGACCCTCATTTCGTGCGAAAGGGTTGCTCCGGGACAAGTCAAATCGCAATTTTACCTCAGTTTTTGCCGATCGACCCTCATTTCGTGCGAAAGGGTTGCTCCGGCACAGGTAAAGTCGCAATTTTGCCTCAGTTTTTGCCGATCGACCCTCATTTCGTGCGAAAGGGTTGCTCCGGGACAAGTCAAATCGCAATTTTACCTCAGTTTTTGCCGATCGACCCTCATTTCGTGCGAAAGGGTTGACGTTTCGTGACTCGCCGCCGGCACCACCCTCGGCCTTAAGAGAGAAAGATAAAGAAGGCGAGAGAGAGAAAAGAGAGAGAGATGTGAGAGAAGATGTGAAGATGAGCAGATGTGAAGATGAGCAAATGTGAAGATGAGAAGATGTGAGAGAAGGTGTGAAGATGAGCAGATGTGAAGATGAGCAGATGTGAGAGAAGATGTGAGAGAAGAGGTGAGGATGAGCAGATGTGAGCAGATGTGAAGATGAGCAGATGTGAAGATGAGCAGATGTGAAGATGAGCAGATGTGAAGATGAGAAGGTGTGAAGATGAGCAGATGTGAAGATGAGCAGATGTGAAGATGAGCAGATGTGAAGATGAGAAGGTGTGAAGATGAGCAGATGTGAAGATGAGCAGATGTGAAGATGAGAAGGTGTGAAGATGAGCAGATGTGAAGATGAACAGATGTGAAGATGAACAGATGTGAAGATGAACAGATGTGAAGATGAGAAGATGAGATACAGATGTGAAGATGAGCAGATGTGAAGATGAGCAGATGTGAAGATGAGCAGATGTGAAGATGAGAAGGTGTGAAGATGAGCAGATGTGAAGATGAGCAGATGTGAAGATGAGAAGGTGTGAAGATGAGCAGATGTGAAGATGAACAAATGTGAAGATGAGAAGATGTGAAGATGAACAGATGTGAAGATGAGAAGATGAGATACAGATGTGAAGATGAGAAGATGTGAAGATGAGATACAGACCCCCACTATTGGAAGAACCCTGCGCTCAGACGCTCTCGGGAACTACTAAAAAATATGGGATAAAACACCGTTCTAATGAGCACTTGGAGGAAACAAAAGTATGTGTATACATATAGTATAATGCATTTATCACAAGGTCATGGCATGCTTATTGGCAACATGAGAACTGGGATACATAAATCGTGTAAAGTCATATGGCATGCAAAGTTTTCTGCTTATCTACACGCAAATGAGGATATTAAAGAGTATGGGCGATGATGATGATGATGATGGTGATGATGATGATGATGAGGATAATGATGATGATGATGATGATGGTGGTGATGATGATGATTATGATTATGACGACGATGACGATGATGATGATGACGACGATGACTATGACAATGGTGATGGTAATAACGACAATGATGATGATAATGACGATGATGATGAATGTGACAATGATGATGATGATGATTATAATGATGATGAGGATGGTCATGATAATGATGATGAATAAGAAGACAATGACGATAACAATGACGATGATGATGATGCTCATTATGATGGTCTTGATTATTTTTATGATGATGATGATGACAATGACGATAACGATAACGATGACGATGACGATTATGATGATGATGATGATGATGATGATAATCATGATGATCATGATGATCATGATGATCATGATGATCATGATGGTCATGATGGCCATGATGATCATGATGATCATGATGGTCATGATGGTCATGATGGTTATCATGATGGTTATCATGATGGTCATCATGATGGTTATCATGATGGTTATCATGATGGTTATCATGATGGTTATCATGATGGTTAGCATGATGGTTAGCATGATGGTTATCATGATGGTTATCATGATGGTTATCATGATGGTTGTCATGATGATGCTGCTACTGCTGACGGTGATGATGGTTCATGATGGTTCCAGTTTTCTTTCGCCTATCCAACAGGCTCCATGACCCAGCAACTGTTCGCCAAACCCGGCGCGGTCTTCAGGTAGTCGTAGGCACCCTCCGTGAAGCCTCCATTGCAGCCTGGCAGAGCCGCATCTGAAGGTCCCAAGAGGAAACACCACAGTTGTGTGGCCTTTTTGTGTGTTTGAAAGTGCTTAAGTTTAAGCAAAATAACTGATAGTTAAACCTTTTAAACATCCAGCTAATCTAACATATTCTAACATCATCTAACCGGCCCATAATTGATAACAATTCTTGACGCATTGCCAATCGCGTGGGACTCCCCCTGACCAGGGCCTTGGCAGCCGTACTCGCCGGTGCTTGGAGCACAGCTGGTAATCTGCTGCGGAGACAACTCGATGTCGTACCTGCCGCAGATGCCATGGGGTGCTCCAAATGTTGCCGTGGTAATGGCGTCGAGAATCAGCTGAAACTCCGCAAACGCCATGTTGAAAGATTTTGCAAGGTTTGGAGAAATGAAATTCAAGATCATTGGTGGCTGTTAGCAGTTAGCACATAGAAAGGAATTTCAGCTGCCTCTATGAAAGCTGAATACAAGTTAAGTAGCGTGAAATATCCAGTTGCATGTTTTTGGTGCACATTTCTCTGTACCTTCATTTTTTTCACCTATATTTCTTCTTGATAATCACGTCGATCTTCACTCATTCTTTTGCTTCCATTCCCAACCAAACATCTTAGACTCAATGTCATCAATGACTAAGACCTATGACTTTCACATACTTTCACTCCATATCACTCCATGATTTCCCATAATTAGATCTTCCAGGTTTTCCAGATATTGTCTAATAGATCTGCCCATATTTTCTAAAAAAAATGATCTTCCCATAGATTTCCCATAGATCTTCCGATTTTCCTATCGATTTTCCCATGGATTTCCCCGCGCTCCGCGGCTCCGCGCCTGCCGCCTGAGGCCATGATGAGCTGCGACTCAACGGCTTCGGTGGCACTGAAGGCCCAGCAGGAGCCTCTGGCGCTCAACTGGTGGTCTCATATACCCTCTGGTAAATTAACATAGACCCTGGCAGATAGGACTTGGAAGACTCGTTTCCATTAAAAATTGGTGATTTTCAGGGTCTATGTTTATTTACCAGAGGGTAAGATTAACAATATTTAATCTAAACCATAACTGGTTGGTGGTTCAACCCCTCTGAAACATGAGTCACTTGGGGTTACTATTCCCAATATATGGGAAAATGTTCCAAACCACCAACCAGTAAATATGGTATTATGTTGTAACGTGTAGCTCTACATACACGTGTATATATATATATAAACAGTGAACATTAATGAACCATAGATTGTAATAATTTTATCATCAAAACATATCATAACCATATATATATATATATGACCACATTTGACCACATTATCGTTACTGTACCATATAACGGGATATATATATGGCTATTGGTCAAAACCCTGGTGCCGAGTGAACCCCAAAATAGTTTGTAAATGGATGTTCATCCCACTAAAATTAAACATAATTTGTTGACCCACTCCCATATTATATATATATACTACACATACAAATGATGAACTAAGATTAACATCTATGAACATATATATATATTATATATATATATATCTAAATATGAACAATAAAATAAAGGAATAACAATGGCCAAATAATAACCATACTAGAGCCATATATTTTAAATTATCACCAGCAATGGTTCATTTAATTGGCAAAAGTACCAGCATATTATAATGTAAACAAAAGCACTTTTTATGGCTACAGCAGGGTCTAGAGTCTAAGTTCCCAATTTATGTCCATTTCCCATCAATCGTCCATAGATCTTTCCATGATTTATCCGATTGGATATATATATATATACACAGAGATTCCTAATTTATATTAATATCCAAAGAATGTATTTCCCATTCCCTTATTATCCAATTATAGTCTAGTTATATCCATGTTTATCACGTAGCTCGCCATAGCTCTCCCATATTTCCCATCAAACCACTATTACTCAAAACATTAATGTAAAACAAAGGGGCTCACCTAGTATTAACCCCCCCAAAAAAGTCAATCATTATGTCATGTAGTATCAAACCAATCATAAGATTACCCATTAATCATTAATCCGTCAACCACCATTGGCTTTCGATGGTTTCTGACATAAGTCCGGGGTTGACCTTATCAATCCTGCCGCAAGCTTCACCTAGGCCCACACCAGAAACACATTGGGTCGAGACACCACATTGACCTGACAGATCAAGTCTGGCATCGTGGGAAGTGGGGGCTCAAAGCAGCAGGCTTTTTTGTCCGGATATGATTGGACACTCCAGTAATTTGATATCAGCTATGTCAACGGGCCCCGTTAATTTCGATTATTTACATATAAGAAATGGTGATTTCCAAAGCTATGGTAAACTACAAAAAGGAATCATACGTGTATATGTGTATAAAATATTATATTAGTATAATGGGATGTAATGGGTTTATTCGAAAAAATAATGGTATATAAGTAATGGTATAAAACAAACCATGATTGGAGTTGCAATTCACTGTAATACGTTATACATCGTTATACTTCATCAACTAAACCAACAGTATCCGAATCAGGTGTGATTCAACGTGGAAATCTGAATGGGGAAACTATGATTCAACCGGATTAGGAAAACAAAAAAGACCAATCCACGTGGGTCCCTACAAGGACCATGACCAAAGCACACAACAATTCAAAGACGAATTGGCAGTTCAACTTGCTTCATAGGGATGAACCTAGTTGCTTTCTGCAAAGGTTGTTTCATATAAAGGGTGTTGTGATGTGATAGACTCATCCTGGGCAGCATGCCTAGCAAGGAACATTGAAAACAGAGTTTCATCCTGGAAGCTGTCACCCACTTGTCCAGCATGTCATCACACAAAGTGCTACGCTTAGTTCACAACTTCACAAACATGTCTGAATTAATGCCAGATCCAATCGCAACCAATCGAACCTTTGCAGGAACATCAAGGACAGGCAAAACAAACAACCACACCATTCACAAGATGCTGCAACGTGAACCGCTGACGTATCCAAATTCCTGCAATAAACACAATAGACAACAACATTTCAAAGACCCATTGGCAGTTCAAGTTGCCTCAGAGGGATGAACCTAGTTGCTTTCTGCAAAGGTTGCTTCAGATAAAGGGTGTTGTGATGTGATAGACTCATCCTGGGCAGCTTGTCTATAGGAAGGAACATTGAAAAAAGAGTTTCATCCTGCAAACTGTCACCCCCTTGTCCAGCATGTCATCACCCAAAGTGCCACGTTTAGCTCACAACTTCACATCGCAACCAATCGAACCTTTGCAGGAACATCAAGGACAGGCAAAACAAGCAACCACACCATTCACAAGATGCTGCAACGTGAACCGCTGACGTATCCAAATTCCTGCAATAAACACAATAGACAACGACATTTCAAAGACCGATTGGCAGTTCAAGTTGCCTCAGAGGGATGAACCTAGTTGCTTTCAGCAAAGGTTGCTTCAGATAAAGGGTGTTGTGATGTGATAGACTCATCCTGGGCAGCATGTTTATAGGAAGGAACATTGAAAAAAGAGTTTCATCCTGCAAACTGTCACCCACTTGTCCAGCATGTCATGACCCAACGTGCAACGTGTGGTTCACAACTTCACAAACATGTCTGAATTAATGCCAGATCCAATCGCAACCAATCGAACCTTTGCAGGAACATCAAGGACAGGCAAAACAAACAACCACACCATTCACAAGATGCTGCAACGTGAACCGCTGACGCATCCAAATTCCTGCAATAAACACAATAGACAACGACATTTCAAAGACCGATTGGCAGTTCAAGTTGCCTCAGAGGGATGAACCTAGTTGCTTTCTGCAAAGGTTGCTTCGGATAAAGGGTGTTGTGATGTGATAGACTCATCCTGGGCAGCATGTTTATAGGAAGGAACATTGAAAAAATAGTTTCATCCTGCAAACTGTCACCCACTTGTCCAGCATGTCATCACACAAAGTGCTACGTTTAGTTCACAACTTCACAAACATGTCTGAATTAATGCCAGATCCAATCGCAACCAATCGAACCTTTGCAGGAACATCAAGGACAGGCAAAACAAACAACCACACCATTCACAAGATGCTGCAACGTGAACCGCTGACGTATCCAAATTCCTGCAATAAACACAATAGACAACAACATTTCAAAGACCCATTGGCAGTTCAAGTTGCCTCAGAGGGATGAACCTAGTTGCTTTCTGCAAAGGTTGCTTCAGATAAAGGGTGTTGTGATGTGATAGACTCATCCTGGGCAGCTTGTCTATAGGAAGGAACATTGAAAAAAGAGTTTCATCCTGCAAACTGTCACCCACTTGTCCAGCATGTCATCACCCAAAGTGCTACGTTTGGTTTACAACTTCACAAATTTGTCTGGACTGATTATGCCAGATCCAATTGCAACCAATCGAACCTTTGCAGGAACATCAAGGACAGACAAAACAAACAACCACACCATTCACAAGATGCTGCAACGTGAACCGCTGACGTATCCAAATTCCCGCAATAAACACAATAGACAACGACATTTCAAAGACCAATTGGCAGTTCAAGTTGCCTCAGAGGGATGAACCTAGTTGCTTTCAGCAAAGGTTGCTTCAGATAAAGGGTGTTGTGATGTGATAGACTCATCCTGGGCATGTCTAGCAAGGAACATTGAAAAAATCATCCTGCAAACTGTCACCCACTTGTCCAGCATGTCATCACCCAAAGTGCTACGTTTAGTTCACAACTTCACAAACATGTCTGAATTAATGCCAGATCTAATCGCAACCAATCGAACCTTTGCAGGAACATCAAGGACAGGCAAAACAAACAACCACACCATTCACAAGATGCTGCAACGTGAACCGCTGACGCATCCAAATTCCCGCAATAAACACAATAGACAACAACATTTCAAAGACCGATTGGCAGTTCAAGTTGCCTCAGAGGGATGAACCTAGTTGCTTTCTGCAAAGGTTGCTTCAGATAAAGGGTGTTGTGATGTGATAGACTCATCCTGGGCAGCTTGTCTGTAGGAAGGAACATTGAAAAAAGAGTTTCATCCTGCAAACTGTCACCCACTTGTCCAGCATGTCATCACCCAAAGTGCTACGTTTGGTTTACAACTTCACAAACTTGTCCGGACTAACTATGCCAGATCCATTTGCAACCAATCGAACCTTTGCAGGAACATCAAGGACAGACAAAACAAACAACCACACCATTCACAAGATGCTGCAACGTGAACCCCTGACGTATCCAAATTCCCGCAATAAACACAATAGACAACGACATTTCAAAGACCGATTGGCAGTTCAAGTTGCCTCAGAGGGATGAACCTAGTTGCTTTCAGCAAAGGTTGCTTCAGATAAAGGGTGTTGTGATGTGATAGACTCATCCTGGGCATGTCTAGCAAGGAACACTGAAAAAAATCATCCTGCAAACTGTCACCACACTTGTCCAGCATGTCATGACCCAACGTGCAACGTGTGGTTCACAACTTCACAAACATGTCTGAATTAATGCCAGATCCAATCGCAACCAATCGAACCTTTGCAGGAACATCAAGGACAGGCAAAACAAACAACCACACCGTTCACAAGATGCTGCAACGTGAACCGCTGACGAATCCAAATTCCCGCAATAAACACAATAGACAACGACATTTCAAAGACCGATTGGCAGTTCAAGTTGCCTCAGAGGGATGAACCTAGTTGCTTTCAGCAAAGGTTGCTTCAGATAAAGGGTGTTGTGATGTGATAGACTCATCCTGGGCATGTCTAGCAAGGAACACTGAAAAAAATCATCCTGCAAACTGTCACCACACTTGTCCAGCATGTCATGACCCAACGTGCAACGTGTGGTTCACAACTTCACAAACATGTCTGAATTAATGCCAGATCCAATCGCAACCAATCGAACCTTTGCAGGAACATCAAGGACAGGCAAAACAAACAACCACACCGTTCACAAGATGCTGCAACGTGAACCGCTGACGAATCCAAATTCCCGCAATAAACACAATAGACAACAACATTTCAAAGACCGATTGGCAGTTCAAGTTGCCTCAGAGGGATGAACCTAGTTGCTTTCAGCAAAGGTTGCTTCAGATAAAGGGTGTTGTGATGTGATAGACTCATCCTGGGCAGCTTGTCTGTAGGAAGGAACATTGAAAAAAGAGTTTCATCCTGCAAACTGTCACCCACTTGTCCAGCATGTCATCACCCAAAGTGCTACGTTTAGTTCACAACTTCACAAACATGTCTGGACTAACTATGCCAGATCCAATCGCAACCAATCGAACCTTTGCAGGAACATCAAGGACAGACAAAACAAACAACCACACCGTTCACAAGATGCTGCAACGTGAACCGCTGACGAATCCAAATTCCCGCAATAAACACAATAGACAACGACATTTCAAAGACCGATTGGCAGTTCAAGTTGCCTCAGAGGGATGAACCTAGTTGCTTTCAGCAAAGGTTGCTTCAGATAAAGGGTGTTGTGATGTGATAGACTCATCCTGGGCATGTCTAGCAAGGAACACTGAAAAAAATCATCCTGCAAACTGTCACCACACTTGTCCAGCATGTCATGACCCAACGTGCAACGTGTGGTTCACAACTTCACAAACATGTCTGGACTAACTATGCCAGATCCAATCGCAACCAATCGAACCTTTGCAGGAACATCAAGGACAGGCAAAACAAACAACCACACCGTTCACAAGATGCTGCAACGTGAACCGCTGACGAGTCCAAATTCCCGCAATAAACACAATAGACAACGACATTTCAAAGACCGATTGGCAGTTCAAGTTGCCTCAGAGGGATGAACCTAGTTGCTTTCAGCAAAGGTTGCTTCAGATAAAGGGTGTTGTGATGTGATAGACTCATCCTGGGCAGCATGTTTATAGGAAGGAACATTGAAAAAAGAGTTTCATCCTGCAAACTGTCACCCACTTGTCCAGCATGTCATGACCCAACGTGCAACGTGTGGTTCACAACTTCACAAACATGTCGGGTTCCAATCGCAATCAAACACGCCAAACATTTTTACTATACTATTTTTACTCCTTTATGTTTGGGTGCCTCCCCGTCTTTGATTCATGGCCCGTCCTCAACCCCGCATACTTGGAATATCATTCCACTCATACTTGGAGTATAAGCGCAACGACGAATTGAGTACTCGTTGTTTTTGATGGTTGTCCCGCTTCTTTTGTGTTGTGAGGCGATATCTTTTTGGCAATGTCTTACTGGATTTTTGTTTCCCTTCAGCAGTTGGTTTACCCAAATATTCTCAAAGATCAGGTATCCATAGATATCCCATATTGTTGAGGTCCTATCTCCATCTCCAGTTTGGTTGTGGTGAATATAACTATATGACCACATCAACGGGTGGTTCACTGCCCGAGATTTCATGAGCAACGTTGTTGATGCTTACCTCCGAAAGTTGTCTTCACCCTGGTTCGACTATGTTTGACCACCATGTGGTTGGAAAACTCCTGGTAGCTCCTTGGCTCCCAATGAATTGCAGAAAAGTTGAATAGCCATATAGGACCCTGAGCTTCCTCCGAAATGATCCAAATCATCCACATCGCTGGCTTGTTACATCGCTTGTTTCATCTCCTTACCCTTGGATGGTTTCCCTGCAACGAATCGCAACTGTTTTTAATAATCATACACATTATAAAAATAACATGCTACAAAACGTTATAACATGTTATATATATACACATATAATATATATATATAAATGACTATAAATGGAGTATCAGGAGGACTTATTTGACAGGCTTCTACTAAGCCATTAGGATGATCCGTGGGATCCGTGGGATGATCCAGCTCCCAATCTTCCAAGGCGCCTTGATTCTTAATGGGCGTCACTGCCTCCGTCAAGCGCCAGTCCACCGCATCGGCGGCCAGTCGCATCTGCTGCGCGGAGAAGTTGTAGACCGGCGCCGTGGGAACGAAGCCTTTGGGCTTCTTCAGCCCCCTGGCACCGGAGGCCACGGCAGGGGCTGAAGTTGCTGGGGGAAACCGGTGAAAAAAACAGATTCAACTAACAAAAATCAGTGAGGCAAATAAATTAAGGATATTATCCAAGAAAAAGCGTAAAGGTCAGGAGAACCACCATGGACCATCCTGGACCATGCTCACGGAAAATGAAAACATGGCCAGAAAAGCATAGTATGGGATATTCAAAATTTTAGCAAACCGTAGTAAACCAACTGATGAAGGGTACGGATGTAACTGATCGAAGTATCTATCAAACATGGTGGTTCTACCCATGGCCCAGATTGGGATTATATAACTGAAAAGCTCGGGTAAGCATGGTAAAACAAACTGGTGAAGGGGAAAATGGTGGAGGATCTCTCTGCTTAGCCAACCAACAGGGGACACAAACAACAAGAAATGATACAACTTGCAAACATGTGGGATGAGTGATGATCAAGCCATAGAAGACATAGGCAATGCTGACATCATACGACCAGTGAAACACTGGGAGCCAACCACTAGTCACTAGTAGCAATAGTGATACATATCATATTGGACAACATCCGCAAAGGACACATTGTAAATCATCAAAACATATCAAAACTACATTATGGGTGGATATGAACGGGGTGTCGCAAATATCTTGGTTTGGACCAAACATCTACTTAGGTAATAAAATAACACACAAACCATTTTGAGTGTGATTCATATCTGAAGACCCTCCAAGTACCCTTAAATATTGTGTTTTACCACATAATATGTTTACTTTGATATTTCTTTGAGGGGTACTTGGAGGGTCTAGATATCAGTAGACCCACAAATGGACTGACCATTCTGTTGCTATTGAATGATTCGCTGAACGTCTCCAACTGATCCCCTCTTGCTCTGACACAATCATTCGCATTCACATAGAACACCCGAGCCTGGCTTCGTCCAAATGTAGGGATCAAAATATGTCTATGAAAAAAAGGGTCCCTCATTCTTCTTCCCATTCAGATGGCCTTGTTGGATCATGAAAAAGGGTATACCCTATTCTCAACCAAACCCATCTCTGACATTCTTGCTATTCCATGAAATTCCAGAAAGATATGACCATATCCCCAGTGCCCTCTGGTAATTCGTTACATGCAGTAATTTAGTTCGATGAATTATCTATCATTGTAACAATGATGTTCCACAACAATATGTTCGATTCATTACCACAGGGTAATCTATTCCGCTCTCAGCTATTACATCCCAATTCAGTCCTATATAGAAATTCCATGTATCATCATCATATCATCATCATATATTCTATTCCCCATAGGATCCATGTATGTTATATATAGTAACATTTACCATCAATATACCCCCAATGTTAGCATATATACCAGCACCATGGATCCTATGGGTTCACCCCAGGCGCCCAATAAACGAATCACACCGGCGCCACGGCTTCGCCACGGCTTCCGCCTCTTGTACTTCTCAGTGTCGTAGCGATCGGCCATCCAGGTGATGCCAAAGACCTTCTCGCCGTTCAACTGGTTCAGCAGCTCCACACGGGCTTGGCTTTGAATGAACCTCATGCCGGCCATCCCGGCCACCGGCCCGCTGCTTAAGGGTTAATTCAATTAAACTGTGTAACAAGCGTGGAAAATATGTGACCATATCGTTTAATACAGTGAAATAGGTGGAAAAAACACAGGTTTAAGTGTACCAAAAACATGTGGGGGATTAAACGACATAGATATATGTGATATATATATATATATGTGATATCTATGGGGACATGGGTTGATCATTCGATATGTACATAACATACCCAACAAGCAATAGGTTTCTTTAAATTTCTCCAGCTTTACCCGACATTTTGTGGGGTCCCGTCCGTTGACAGCCCAGTGTCACAGCATCAGAGCCCGGTTTGCCTTCATGTATGATGCTTAAACCATGCTTAAACCATGTTTAAACCATGGTCAAATCATCTTAAAGCCATGGTTATATAATGTTATATAAACCACGTGGTTTAACCAACTTTTACCACCACTTTGGGACCGGGTACACACTTTGAATCACTTTAACCCACCATGGTCAATGCTGAGTTCAACCCCTACCCTTCACAGGTTGGTTTCGAAAAAACAGGCACGTCACAATTTGTAGCGCGCTTCCTCCTCGTCCTTACTGCCGTAGCTCCTCAGTCTGGCAGGCCGGCAGGAGTTGCGGGACTGGGTTGTTGAAACTTACTTAAAATCCATAGGAAAAAATGATTTAACCAACAAAACAATTGGATTCAATAGATTTTTGTTTTAATAGGAATTATAGCTGATGTCCTGCATGTCTAACTGCAAATCTACAAGGTGGGGACCCCAAACGATAGCTAAGCGGGGCTGTAGTTCCAATAACTTGGGTTTATGGTAATGATGACTATAGTATCCACGGGGGTTATGAATCGACAGAGATAAGTGGGAGACCCCAATTTGTAGTTTTCTTTATCTTATCAGTCATTTCGAGTTTTTTTGTTTTCCAAAGATATCAGATCTTATCAATCATGGCAGCTTCATGGTTCACTGGGTTGATTTAAGGAAACACTTTAACTGGAAACCATTGGTTTACCAGCCATACATCTTGATTTCAGTTTCAACCGTAAATTTTCCTTCAAACCAAGTCTAGGAATGGTGCTTCAACTGGACAAAATATGCAAAACAAGGTCATTAAACAGGACGAATGAGACTTATTGAGACTTGAGAAACACAAAAGGTGGATCCCAGTGTTTCTACGATCGTCTTCTTTGGAAATCAAAATTATCACATCTATTCGTCCAAAACCTTGATCATCTTGATCCCAGAGATACCTCACCATGTTTCTTTTTGGGGAGCAAGGTACCCCTTAGGTACCCCTTTCCCCTTCGCCGACCTGGGTCTATCTAGAAGAGGAAATAACTAGTAACTATAATACATTACATGCATGATGCAACATCAACTATGAACTCATTGAACCTACCAAACGGAGTGATAGACCAGAAATCACCAATACAGCTGGATGCTTTCAATATGATGTGTCTGGGCGTTTCTGAACGAGGAGGTCCTCAAATTTCACTCATTCACTGTGAACCCAAGACCAATGCGGCTTTGAGCCCCAAAATCATTGAAATTTCAAGCTACAAGTACTGCCCATCGTTGGATCATATTCGGGCTAAACTCTCGGATGCAATGATATAAATACCCACGAATCCTGCAGCAACACATGCAGTTTTCCCTCCCTGTAATGGTGCGAAGTGTCTTCATAAACTTACTTTTGAAGGCTCGCCAGTCAGGATCGTGGATATGATCAATGGACGCCGCCACCGGAAGAATCAACGCCGAGATCAAAAAGCCCAGCGCCATGATGAAAGGAAAAGGTGACGGACTGTGGAGCGTTCCCAAGCCAAAATTGCTGGGAAGGGCGGACCATAAAATATAATGATAGTGGGAGTGGGAGTGCATTCTTTCTCCCGAATAATTAAGGATGGTTTGGTATTAAACCAATCTCCAAAGAAGTTGGGGCGTCTGATTTGATGTGACAAATTCAAAGGGAGGGGTGGCATGTTTTCGGATGACAACATGCAGATTGCATGGTTCAAAATGTCCCTAAGATGGCAGGATTTCATTGCAAACAACATGTCGAAATCCATCATTTACAGCTGCAGTTTCCTACCCAAGACATCTCAAGACGTGGGTTTTCCTGCCATGTTTGCAGTGGGAAATCTGCCATGTTTCCACGGCGCATCCGCGTTTCCCCGCTGGAAAGGATTTGTTGTTTTCCACTCGCTGTCGCCGCATCATCCATGATTTACCTCCATTTTGGGATGGCCACAGCAATCCGCGGACTGGCAATGACTCACCAGAAATCAGCAAGAGAGTTGGAATCTGAGGACTGCTTCTTTGCTGATCACTATCATATATACAAAATATTCACTGTATTATGGGGTGTTCACAAAAGCCAAGGAACACTCAATTTTTACCTTTCCCAGTTGATTTGTTTTATGAATGATATTCAAGAGACCCTTGTTTGTTCAAAACAACTCCTGCGGATGACGCTGCAGTTCTTCAGTTTGTCTTCCGTCTCATTTGTAGATGATGCACCTGAAGACATCAGTGGCATATGATCAGCTATGACCAGTGATGAGGACTATGTTCCCGACTTTCACCTTCAAGATAACCACACAACATGAGTGAACGTACCAACATTGTTGGGGAAATAGACCGGCTTAGATGGGTGTGTTGGGTATATTGGGTGTACACACATGCACAACATCAAACATGAAACAACAACACTGGTGGCAATTTTCCATCTCTAACGGCTAAGTTGATGTGTCGCTCTGCGTCCCAATGGCCTTGGCAGCATACTAGCCCCTCTGCCCCAGTCAAAGGAGTTGACATGGTGCAATAGAAACGAATAACTACCAATCTTCAGACATGCGCATTCTATTGCACAGGGTTTCCTGCAGATAAACACACACTTACAATTGGAGATGCGCCTTCTGCTCTCCATATTCCACAGGTAACCAGCATTGCAACCTGGTGCTCTCACAGGACCAGGGGCCCCCCTGGTTTCAGGTCTTAGCATCCAACTGAAAAAATCGATGATCGTCCCAACTTACGTTGCCATTGAAGAATGACATGTGGATGTAATACCTAAGATCTTGTTACTTATTCCATGGGGATGGGTTGTATCATCGCGGATCCCATTCGAGTTTTTAGCCATGGTTTTTCCAAGAACCCGGATTTACATTTTTTTGTTTATGCTTGACAATCCCTTACCAATCATCGGAGAACAATCCACATGATTGTCATCCAATGACCTTCTATACACTATTAGTAGGATATAGTAGCATATTATACTATTACTAGCGTATTATACTCTATTAGTATTCTGGTTGGTGGTATACCTACCCCTCTGAAAAATGATGGAGTTCGTCAATGGGTTGAGGATGACATCCCATATATTGAATTATGGAAAATAATCCAGTCATGTTTGAAACCACCAACCAGCTATTAGCAAAATTGATCTACGCTACGTAAATCGACAAGCTTCTCACCTGCCATCCACCTGGGGAATCGCGCAACACGCTTGGCCACATCGATGGCTCTCAGGCTCGTCGCAGAGCTGTTTCTGGAGAGCTCAAGCGATGCTTGGAGAACTTGGAATATCTAAATATGGTGGATGAATTTGATGGAATATCTTGATGTGATGGGTATATATATATAATGGTGGATTCCATGAATGGTGGATTAAATCCAAGTATCATTGCGGTTTGATGGAATATGATATTAGTGTTATATACAAAAAACACATTTCCATTAATGTGTGATTAAATCCCAGGATGCAATGACGTATCGTAATCTGATGAGGAATTTGGTTCTTGTAATGGGATATGATATATTAACTTTAGGATTTTGCAATATGTACATATAATATACGTATATATATATATATTATAATGGTGCATTGATGGGATCTTACTATAATGGCTACAGTATAGGTCTCCCAAATAATTAATGTATGTTGGCTGAACAACACTCATCAACATGTGCATATGCGCCCCAAAAACCCTATAGTTAACCTACTTATAAACCAACTTAACACCGTAAGGGGCACCACATTGTTGTGACTCCATTATTTACCAACATTTCCAGTACATCACTGTAATCCATGGAGGTATTCTACTGTATTTGATACGCTATGTCACTTCTCCTAGAAAATGATCAAAAACCACAAGAGGAGCTTTGCAAGAATCATGGTGCCGATTGAAATCCTGGAGGAAAAATTGCCCTGCAGTCCTGTTTGATTACTTGGGCCTTGGGCAAGGCCCTGGTGAGGGAATCGATCCAGGAAAACTACTGATCTTCCTTTTCACAACATGAATGGGGATGAATACTCTCATCCCCCTTCCTGTTTTGTTTCAGGCTGGATTACTTGAACAAAACATAACAAAACCAAACCATGTTATAGGTTTTGCTTAAAAAACAACATGAATTCTCTCCACAAAAGCATGCTGTTCCATCCGGCCACCATTCCAGCTCACTTCAGCATTCCATGGCAAGCCATCATCCCCCGGTCCTCGCGACGTGCATTCCACAGGTGTGAGGCCGGGATGTGGAATTTCGCCACCAAGGGATCATTGTCGCTACCTGAGCCATGAGTCCAGGACACAGGACTTGAACCCAAGGATTTCTGGGCACTACCATAGGATTGCAGTGAAACTTAAGGAATAAAAACAACATCAAAAAGCGCCATAAATTGGGTCTGGTGGCAACTGTCTTCGGATTCGCCAAGGTCGCACAATTGTCACTTCTGTTTTGATCTTTTGCACTGTGTATCCACAAATGGCGGATACACAGGTGCTTAACCGATTCAACTAATGCGAACGAAGTGATTCATCATGCATCATCCCAAGCAAATGTGCATAGTGTGGGCAACTCAATCATAAACCAATCGTTTGGGGATGGTCTATACCTTGCCACCCAATGCCAACAGCCAGTAACAGCGACAAAAAACCACCCGTTTATGATGTTTATGGCAATTTTGGGGATGGTTTATTATTGGATTTCCCACGTTACTTACTTGATGAAAGCAACAACATAAGCGAACATATGTGGCACCAAGGCCTGATTTTAGTTTAACCCCCCATCATTCAAACCAACACTCATACAACTTCCACCTCAACTTCTGATAAACTTCCGATAAAGCTCAAGCTACAACTGGTGCACGAATCGCGTTCAGCATTGAATTCGCAGCCGAACATGCAGCAGCAATGATCTCCGCACTTGTATGCATTCTTGGCCTGAGGGCACACACATACTAGACCCGAGTTCAGCTCGCCAATCGAGTAATCCCCAACGGTTTTACGGAACGGCTGTTTCACCCTGGGGGTGAAGTATCATATTGTTCCATACATTGACAATGCTTGGGAAATGACATGACATGACTAAATGACCACTCAGAAACTTGGTTGAATTGTGAGGAACCATCATAGACCAATGCCTGCAGTTTGTTTACCCATTTGCCATTTGAGTCATTGCGAGGGTGGAGACCTGTCTGTATAATTCAGCTAGCAGGATGACTCCACCAAGTTCTTCCGGACTGGAATGTGAGCCATGGGCAATGGGCATTGATCAGCTCTCATGACTCTCTTTGCTCAAAATTAGCCCTAGACAAATGGCGGCACAGGTCTCTGGATACATCAACATCTTTGTTATTCAACATACTAGATATATACTATCAACATCTATCAACATAGATATCTTGGTATCTCTATATCTTGTTATTCATCCCTATTTTGGTATCTCTATAGATACTTCAACATACTTCAACATACTTCGACTATGAAACCCAGCCCAACCCCCCAACCCCAATCATCGCCTCACATGTCCCGCCGGTAAGCCATGTCTGGGACCCGGGAACCCTGAGTAATTCGCGCTCAGCGAATTGGGGATGGAGCAAGATGCTGTGGGGATATCAACCAACTGATGGTGAGATGGGGTCATATATTACTGGTTGGTGGTTGACCTACCCCTCTGAAAAATATGACCGAACTCAATTGGGATGATTACATTCTCAATATATGGAAAGTCATAAAAGCCATGTGCCAAACCACCAACCAGATTATATATGATTGTATATATATATATATATATGTAATCATATCACACTGGCATATGATATTCACACTATTTCATATGTCATTTCACTCTGTGAGATATGGAATGTCGGATGTGTTCTTCATTGTTTGGGTGTTTATGTGACTCCATAGACCAACCATGGCTTCAGGGATTTCCGTGGCCCAAAGGGGGGGCTGGATCGGTGGACCGAGCGGCTTTGAAAACCAATACGTCAAGGGAGCCACAAAGAGGAGCGGAGATCTATCCATCGTTATTGGTGATATACTGTACACTCACACTGGTTGCTGGTGTCCTCAATTCTATAGCAAGTCTATTGCATCCTCAATGGGTGGTGTGCATTAGCCATGTTGGTGAAACAGATGAAAAAACTCTGCATCCTTGTTTACACAGCATTTGAGATTGCATCGTGTGTATACCATGGTCGCTGTGTCGCTCTTGTATCCTGCCCAGACGGGTTTGGTTCAAAAATCAGCCAAAATAGCGGCACATCTGGATATTTCTTCCCTTCAAACCTGTCATTTGTTTGGGGCAAATACTTCTGAACAATACAGCACCATCAACGGAAAACCAAGCTGATTCAACCAAGTAAGATATTCGAAAACAAAAACAGGTGTCATTTCCCTTAAGTGATTTCCACATTCAAAAAACACGGTAAGATGTTACCATGATCTTACCGAACAACTACCATGGGGAAACCCCGCTTGCACCGACGTCCAAGTCTCGGATCGGGTTTCGGCGGCGCCACCAGCTTTTTTTCAGCGACGGACGCACCTTCCCTGTGGGGCTTGCCATGAATCATGATGAACAGATATATCTGATTGGTGGTTATAACATGTTTTAACTATCTTGAAAAATGATGGGGTTCGTCAATGGGAAGGATTATCCCATATATTGAATTATGGAAAATAAGAAATGTTTGAAACCACCAACCAGATATGGCCTTTATAATCCATATAATTCTATATAGATGATTTGCTGATCAAAAGCTCCATCATGCTCCATCTATATCTATTCAATAGGAGTTGTTTTCCATTGAAATGAGCAAACCAGCAAAGGCAATGGATAAAGAATCTTAAAGCTGTTCTAACCCATTTAAGGATCTCCCAACTTAGTCTACAGTCTAGTTATACATTGTGGCACCAAATAACTTTGTAATTAGTTGGACACATATAATATAAACATATAATAACAATTGAACTAGTATAAACGCCAAAAACAATCATGGTTCATCAGTTTCCTCTTCAAAATCATAAGCAGCTGTATCCCGTTTTATCTCCCAACTACCCCCATTGATGGCGCGTTTAAAGATCCTCAACTTCCGCAATGTTCGTATCCGATTACATCCCTCAAAAAAAACACTCAAACATGGTGGGTTGCTTTATATACCATTAATATCACACTGTACCTCCATCATACCCGCATCATTAACATGGTTGGTTTATATATCCATCCACTTACAAGAAGAAAGATCCTCCGCCGAGCAGCGCAGTGGCCACCGTGGAAGCCGCAGCAACACAGTGCCTGTCGTGTGTTTCGCATGTCGAAATGGTGAAGGATCGAAGGAGCTTGAACCTGTCTTTGGGTCATCTGGCGGTTGTACATGTATATACATATATATATATATGTATTATATAATATCATATATATATATATGTATTATATAATATTATATCATATCATATCATATCATAACATATCATATCATATCATATCATATATATATATATTGTTTGTTATATCGCTCTGGAATATTCTGGGTTCTGGAGTTGATACAATTCTTAGCAGGTGATACAGTTGCCACTTGAGAAGTTTCAAAACATGTTCTCAAGCCACACCTACCACCTTGGTTTAAGATCACCAATGAGCCTCGAAATGATCACTTACTAGACCCAGAGTAGTCACTACGAATTGCTGGAACTAGTTGTTCAAAACCGCCAGCTACAACCTGAAAGCCCCTGTCATGTCATGATTTGCAGCCAGAGATAGGGCGATGTTGCGATGTTGTTCACACATTTCCTCTTACAGTAAACATTGTTTGCCTTAAACAAAACCTGGATGTGCCCCAGAATACACGTGGGTTTGGCAACAACTCACCAACCCACCAATTTCTTTTCGTGCCAGGAACTGCCACGTCACGTAGAACCTTTCAAGCTGTTTTCAACATTTGTCATCCATATTATGTTCAATTCCAAAATGGGGAGGTGAATACATTTGACATTTGAGTTCCTTGGAATACTTTCCACGCCACCAATAATGTGGTAAACCTGGTAAACCCTAAACCATCTCCAAAATCACTACACATTATGGGTTCTATGAACCATCCCCAACTGAGATTTATTCTTGAGTTACCCAAATTACTGGTGATTTTCATGTTCAATTTCCACATCTCATGTGCGATGGCCGCACCTCTGCTCTAGATCCCAGCGGTATTTACCATGGCAACCTAAGTGCGCTCCGTCACCGTCACTGCTTCGCGGCTTCCATATTATACACCTGGACCCTCCAAATTCACCAAACAACTGCTAGTACTGAGATTATGCTGTAAAACCAATTTTACAGGTACTTGGAGGGTCTAGGTAAAGATAAAATGATACAGGCATACATACATATACAATATTTATATACATATGTATATGTGTATATATATATATATATATAGTGGCAGCAAAGTACGCCTGATACAATGGATATACCTGGGATATTGATTTAACAAACGTGACAGACTACAGAAACCACAGAGATTGATTCCTCTCCTGGTGGATTGAAAAAAAAACGTCTATCTGGTATAATTAGTATGCAACCTAGGTGCTTGGCGTTTCAAGCCCGTCCCAAGAATATTATGCAATGTTTCACTGATCATCCTCACCAAGCAGTTCCTATACCCTCTGGTGAACTAACATAGCCATGGAAAATCCCTCATAAATGAAGGTTTTAATGGGAAAATCCACTATAAATCACAATTTTCAATAGCTATGTTAAATTACCAGAGGGTAACACTTGTCTGTTCACCCCAACTAGGGCCTTTAAACCCCCGGGGCCCCGGGGGTTCCTTAGATCCAGTTCTGAGCCACTGACAACATGCCTTGCCGCAGGCATGGCTATGCTCAGGTTCGCAGGTACCCTCCTGGGAACAACGGCACAACTCCGTGGCGCAGAAGTTGATCACCTACTTGTCGACATGGATCTACGGATCTACTATCTGTAAACTATTCAAATATTTCAAATCAACTGCACTCCAATCAGAAAGGGGAGTCAAGGTCCTGATGCTGGAGTGGATCGAAACAAATTCAGATCAAGTCATCAACCATTACATCCCATGACATTGTGTACCCAATACCTTCTGGTTGATTCAGTATTTCCGTGAGCTCTACAAGGTGGGGCCGCCCAGTTACAAATTGGTGCATAAACCCCGTAGTTCCCGTAGTCCTATTCCCCATCAACCCAAAACATCCAAACGCCCTGACCCCGCTGACCAAGCCATGAACCAGGAAAACATCGCTGTTTTCAGGGCACTTTACCACCATCAAATCAGAGATTTGCTGATTTGGCAGTGTGTCAAAACCTTGTACCCCTGTAGTTCACATCAAAATAGCTGGTAAATGGATGTTCATCCCCTAAAAATGGTATGTATAGGTATTGATCCATAGCCATTTTGCTGACTCCAAAGCACTTTTCCTGCTGTGAAAAGGGCGGTCCTTGATGCGCTCGGCCCAGAGATGGGACGAGGGAATGTGGAAACTCTTCACCTGAGGGCTATCAGCACCTCGGCGCCGGGAGCCGTGGGTCGTGACCCGAATCTGTTCAGAGCAAAATCGCTGAAGTCTCTGGGATTTACTGATTTACTAGTTATGGTTATGGTTATGTTGTTCTGGAACTTCATTTTACCATATTTTACCCAACATTCTATTTCGGTATTCCATAGGTCACTCTTACTCGAGCCCCATGGCTGGACAAGAAATTGTAACTGCATGCGGAATCCAATTCCGTTTGCCCAAGGAGATGTCAACAACAAGGGGATTCTATCCTGGAGTGAGTTAATAAAAGCCTCAGCAAATGTCAAAGCTGGGTTTAGAGCCTTCGGAGAGCAAATTGGATCTAGGTCTGTCGATTCAACCGTTTTGTTGGGTATAGCTCACAACAGGAAAACTCTAAACTCATAGCATTCGGTATAAAGAACCCATACCTAATGTCCAATTTCACTAGCACAGAACATGGTTGAACTTAGTTCCACTTTTACACCTTTGGGGATTTCCAAAATGAACATGTTATTCGCAATAGTGCTGAAATTTCCCATGAAAACAATGGCCTTTTTTGGGGGTTCCCAAATGTCTACCCGGTAGCCTCCCACCATTGTCCATGCAGGTCACTGCAGGCGCTACAACTGTCTTTCTCGGGGTTGAAAACGCAGCCGAAACGACAGCAGCAGTGCTGTCCATCGCTGCAGCTGTAGGCGTTCCTGGGAAGCCAACCATCCGAAAAAAAAAAGGTCGGTGGTTCTAATGGATTGGTTTAAGGGACAAAACATGCAGGGATTCAATTGGGATTTCCCATTATATTACCATATCCCATTAAAGAGAAAACACACATATTGATATATGAAAATCGTTGCATTAAACACATGTTTTGCTGATTAAATCCCCATAGTGGTATGACCATATCATACCATATCAGTTATCAGGTGGTGCCCCCGCAGTTATGTCTGTTGATTTATTTTTCCTGGTTAAGTTAGCATTTTTTCTTGGTCAAATCATATTTTTCTTGGTTAAATCATCATTTGTTCTTCGTTAAATCATCATTTTCCTATGGTGTTTCCAACCTGGGAAGCAGCAGAAAATCCATAAAAAAACCCTCTCCTGCTCTCACAGCTGATGCCTGCGGCCGTCCAAGTCTGGGAACCTGGCAGCAAACGAACCACGGCAACCGAACCGGCTGGCACAACACCAGAGTTACAAAGAGAGCAAACAAAGATGGTATAATCACAATAAATGTTTGGTATACATATATATTATATATTATTGTATATATATATAATAATAATAGTAATAATAATATTAATTATTATTATTAGTGAATAAATGGTATATTTCTTGGCATATTGTTTTTATTTTGGCATGATTGAAGATTGAATATTATAACATCTATAGACGGTATAATGTATATTACTATCATATTATATAAATACTGTAACAACTAATATTGGCATTGTGGGTGTGTTCATGCAATTTATAGATGACATAGATGTTAGATGATATACTGAAACATCTCAATTTTAGATGATGTAGTAATGTTATAACGCATTTAAGTCATTTATCAACAAATTGTATTTTACATGTATCAAAAATTAATGACAGTGTATCAACTATAAAGGTATTGTGGGTTTATATAAACCATGTACACTTGATATAGATGATATATCATTTATCATATTCCATTTTTAGATGATATAATATTCCATTCATGGTCAATATTGTATCGATATTTATTTCACCTACAGTATAAATGGGATATACCACATTTTTCAGGCCTCGAAAATCTGTTCATGTTGGTGATGCCAAAAAAGCACTATAATCCATATATGACTGGGAAATAGCGCTCCCCATGAAAACTACAGAACATGGATACCCGTAGCTCCTCGCAGTTCCCAACCACCAGATAGTTCAACTCCCAACTTGTTCTTAGGTAAATGATGGCAACATGGATCCGCATCAATATGCTTGAATGGCTCCAATCACCAAAGAGACTATCAGTGGAGCCTAATTGGATGTGCATCCCACTCTACAAAGTAGCTAATAACATCTAATAAACATATTATACCACAGTTAGACTTGGAATACCCACACTTACCCTATGGTAAACAAACATAGCTATGGAAAATCACCATCTTGAATCTTTAAGAACGATAAATCAACTATTACTAAAAGTGCCATTTTCAATAGCAAACTCTTAACTTATCAGAGGGTGTATATATATATGATTATATATGGCTTCTTAACAACAATAAATATATATATATAATATACATATATATATATGTATATATATAATATGTATATAGCTTCTTCTTAACCACCATACATCTCTGGGATGCACATCCCTTGTGGAGCCGGCCAGCTTTAAGATCTTTACTCGCGCAGCGCCTGGCACCACATCCTCAGGTGGTACCTGGATGAGAACATGGGGATAACTATCATAGTTATAAATATATATATATATAAATATGATGGGATATAACTAACCAGCTATTTTGCTATTTTCTTCCTCGGGACTGTACTAGTGCCCACTAGAACATGGTGTTTTTTGTTTGACCCATAATCTTAGTGTTATTGACATGTGTTTGGGGTATTTGGAGGGTCTCGGTATGGTGCTTTAACATAATTCATGTCCAATTTAGTGCAATTAAACCAGGCATGAGTTAAGCAACCAAAAATGGGGAGTTGACAAACCCGATATGAACATTTAGCGAGTCAAACAAGCAAACATAGAGTATATGTCAACTTTGGGTACCCAACGGGTGTTGGAGATGCCTTTAGATCTGTGAGGGCAGCAGGACCTAGACCGACGTTGACATATCTTTCAATCATAACCATGAAAGCATTGATCATACATTGTGAGTTTTCTTGAAAAACATTACCACCATATGTTCATCAGGGTACAATGATGTCCCACTGGCAGCTATATCTAAGCCCCAGGGATCTCCGTATCTCCTTTTTTGGATTGTATGTTAATGCCAATACCGTGGTGGTGTGATTGGAACCCGTAATCATACTGGAATTAAATGGTACTGGATCCCGAGGCACTAGAGTAAGTTGAGTTACCCTCTGGTAAACTAACATAGCTATTGAAAATTGCCATTTATAGTGGTTTTACCCATTAGAAATGGTGATTTTCCATAGTTATGTTAGTTTACCAGAGGGTATCACACTTGTTCATCTGACCCAAGACCAGCTCAACCTCTTTCAATGAACCATTTGATCCTAACGAAATTATGTTATTGCTTACCAAGTTGACTTCCTCATACGTTCTACAGCCTTAGTTACTGTCCAATCACATTGTTAACAAAAACATACAGTAAATGGCAAATGATTTTCTGATTAATATTCCTATCTTTGATTGCGAGAAAATAACATGCTTTCCCGTATATAAATGTGTTTGTCTGAAATAGGGCACAGCCAAATTTCAATCGTTTCTCATCATGTTCCCTCTTGTACTTGCCACTTTGGGTTATCCACCATTTTTCAGACACACCCACATCTATCAAGTTATCCCCCATTTGGTTATATAGGTATATCAAAATCCCATGCAATATACAATATTAAGTAATATTCCCATTGTATATATATACACTATTTAATATTTATAATGATTATATATCCCCATCCCATTTTTGCTTGTCATATATATATATATATTTACACATGTTCATATCCCCAATAGCATCCCCATATTCGTTGCTGAAAAATCCTCCGTGAACTCGACATCACCATGGCACCGGCGGTGCAGGCAACGTTTCGATGACCATCGCCAAGTCTTCAGCGGCCTCGCCTCGCCAAGCTGGGCTATCCTGAAATCTCAGTTTCCTTGGGATATCAATAAACTATGGATATGAAAAATCTATGATATCAATAACTATGGTATCTATGGATATCATAAACATAGGTATCTCATATCTCATAGATATCATATATTCATATCCAAACTATATGAAATTATGAGATATGATATCTATGGATAGCCCAGCCATTGCTACTGAAGATACAACTACACTGCAATTTCTTTTATGAGATATCCATTGATTTGTAACAACGGAATTATGGATTATTTCCGACATATCAGTATAGTTTCTATATGTTTCTATGAGAATTTCTTGTATTTATAGTACCTTGGATTTTGGGGTGGCCGTGGGTGAAGATGGGATGTGTCCCAGCAGTGAAGGTCAATAATTCAATGATGCTTCGATGTTTTTTATCATTGGATACAATTGATACGCTATGATAATGTAGTGGGGATGCAACAAATGGGGTGTAGATGTACACTGCAACCAACAACATGATATTCGGGTTTGTCAATTGTTCAAAAAGGTTTCCATGGTGAAATATGTATGTCCGTGTGGATGTGGCAGCATGCATCTAACACCATTAAAACTGATTGAACTATGTCGATTTCTTCTTGAAGAATAACATTGCGTTGTTTTCCCCAAACACGGGTGACATACTAGCATGATATGGCCATGTTTATGAGCAACATGTCGATTTACAAGTGAATATGGGTAATTTGTTTTCTAATTGTTCTCAGTCATGTTTATTGTTTGACATATACATTTGTTTGCAAAATTTGGTCCTATTTTTTTCATGTTGTAAGATTTGTTTTTGCCAACTATGGCCTATGGCCCTATGTGGCCCCAGTTTATTCAAGTTTGGTCAAAACCATATCAACATGAACATGATATGGTTGGCTTTGAAGCCAAATTTTGTCATTGTGAGAAATTCAGGCTTACAAATATATACAAATGTATATAAATTTATTCTATTTTATTATATCATTTTATATTATATTATATTATGTCATATTATATTAAATGATATTCTAGATTATGTCATACATTATATATATATATAACTAGATGTATTACAGAATCATTTGGGAATCAGGTGTTTTCCCCTGAACATCCAGAATGAGCTTGGACATCGCAACGTCCGGACTTCCCAGACCGCTGGTTACACAGAGCCGGTAACGGCACCCCCGTCTTTTTCGTCTCTGACGGTTCTTGAAAATTGATGTGGAACCACAATGATTTAATGGTATTTATGGTGGTTTCATGGGAATTTATGGTGGTTTAATGGTGGTTTATGGTGGTTTAATGGGATCTAATGGGAATTTATGGTGGTTTAATGGGATTTAATGGTGGTTAAATGGAATTTCATGAGAATTTATGGTGGTTTAATGGGATCTTTCATGGGATTTTTCATGGGATTTAATGGAATTTACCCGGCCTGGTAAACTGCTCCATAACGAACTGGAAAATCACCATGCTATTTTCATGGGAAAACACACTTTTTCTATGGCCATGGCTTCAATAGCGAACTGTTAGTCATTACCAGAAGGTACACATGTGAAAGGTGTGCCCCTGACTAAGTCAACATTTCCGTGCTTGTACCCTCTGGCAATTTAACATAGCTATGGAAAATCACCATCTATAGTAGGTAAATCCACTATTTCTATGGTCATTTTCAATAGCTATGTTAGTCATTACCAGAGGGTAAATATGACCACATAACCGGATGCAAGTTCCCATTCAAACGATGCAATGGCATAATGGGGTGCACCTCCCTGAATCTCTGACCGTGGACACCTGAACAGATTTGATGAAACACCGATCCGATCCATACAATTATTAATATAGCCCGTAAGAGTTATAACTGGCTTATAATGATATGTAATATATATAACCTTACTTGTAAGAGTTATATATAATACCATTTATAACTGTTAATTAAGGGCCATTTGTCGTTTATGGTTTAAACCCCATAGAACCAGTACAATCGATGGTAAAGTCCTACTGAAATCCAATCGTTTGATGGTTAAACCATTAATTAAAACCCAAAAAGTCCCTATATTAACCAATCAACAATCCTATTTTAAATGACTCACATAGCTCACCCAGCTCACCCAGCGCTCCCACGTCCCGGGCTCCCAAGCAATGGCGCGTCTCCATGTTCCAGCGAAAGTTCGCATTGCAGCAGCACGCGGCCCCGCAGCGATGCGCAAATTCGGCGCTGCAAATCCTTGGGGCAAAAGGATGGGATTACAACACATATATATATAATGGTGGTTTGTATATGTTACATGTAATTTACATGTTAGATTATAACTATAACATACTATAACCCTCTTATATCTGTTGACCAATGGGGAAAATCCCAACCAGATCTTACAGTTTCCTCTCATGTAAAGCATTGAACGAATTGCGCTAAATGTGCCATGTTCAATAGCTATGTGAACATTTCCAGAAAACAATTGGCTTTTGAGTAACAATCGCATATTGATTGACTATATAGCAAGGCATCCACTGGTTGGTGGTTGGAGCCTTTCCCTCCCAATTTTCGTTGCTTGGGAGTGAATCATCATGAATCATCCATATTACAATTGAAACTGACCAAACAAGTTTGTACCCATTCGACCAATCAAAGAAAAGGTTAAGAAACATCTCATCTCAGATGGTCATTTTTGATATGGAGGCCAAGCAGTTATCCGACCGCAGGATAACTGTGTCCAGGTTTCCCTTCAGCGCGTTCTTTCCACAGATGCGAGGAAGGGATGTGAAACTGCCGTACCTCACGAGGCAGCGATCCATGTGAGCAAAAAAACAAGTGCTGATGATGTGGATATGGATCGAATACCTACTCGAATTCACCGGTTCACCTGCAGGTTCGCGGCATACCCATCCATCTTTGGCTTCACATGCTGGTTAAATCTCTTCCCAGAATGTGCCGCTTTGGTAATGGCTCTGGAGCCAGGGTAGTTTTTGTGGCTGCCACCTTCAGTTTTTTGGACTTTTTAAGTCGGTGAAACCGGATGGTGGACGTCCCTGCAGTTTTTTTTTTGCTGGGTCCACAATTTCTTTTGTTTCTGACATGTCCGGAAGGACATCCTTTTGGTGTTTTGTCATATTGGATGCTGCCCTCACGTCTTTGCACTTCTTCAAGATGCTGCCCTACATAGATGCATGTTCATCTACATAGATGTCTGGTATTATTTTGTTCATGATGTTTTTATGAGCCACATCCATTTTGTTCACTTTCACCACTATCAAGTGTTAGTTGACCCTGATTAAACCTGGTGAAAAAAACGATTTGATAGTGATTGAGCCATACCAATGTTAAGTGATTGAGCCATGGTTTCATTGACCCAACCCCGACCCCGACTGGGCTCTTCATGGCTCCGCCATCGGCTCCACGCCCCGGCCCCCGCCCCGGCCCCCGCCCCGGTCACCAAGGGATCTGCGGCATCACAGGCGGTGCAGTTGTCCTTTTCCAAGTCATAGCTGCAGCCGAACCTGATTTCCCCGGTGGATTCTGAACGTCAATGGTGATGAAGAGCTGAACGAAACGGGGGATTTCAATGATTTCACAAAGAACATTTGAGATTTCACTGAGACAAACATGAGGATCAACAGGATCAACAAAAAACGGATTTATACATGATTTTAGGGGTCAAGATACTGGGATCTGACTGGGATTTTACTACCAAGTACAGAGCTTTCACCATCAATCTGATGATATAACCAATTCACAACTAATTCATAATAGTTGGCAACCTAGGTTGTGCACCCCAATCCTTAGCTAAGTTGGCTGACAACTGTTAACTCCGACAACTCTTGGGTTTTATTGTAGACGTATCTATGGTGAATGGGCTGGAACTTGCAACTTGGGTCCAACCCAACCAACCAATATATGGCGCCACGTCTTTTCACAATGCGTTGGCCCCAATCCTGCGGAGAAGCGTCTGAACATGGAGGGATTCACCAAAAATATATCGCAAAGTTCATGGTGAAATAAATTGAAATAAGTATTTTTTTCCACTGGATGTTGGACTTTGCCAATACATTTTGATACATCTTGGACACCATTTGCTCATCATGATCTGGTTGGTGATTTTAACACATCCGAAAGAGAAATTCGTCATCTTCAACCCATCATCCCTTTCGCATGCTGGAAACAAATAAATAAATATTTGAAACCACCAACCAAATGATGATAAACCATGATATTGTTGCCATCATATTCCATAATCCCATTATTATACATCACATGAATATCAATGTATACTTAAATATTCCATTACTATCCCAATTTTCATATCCCAGATTTAAAGCCCCCAAAAAAAATCCCATGATCACCATGGTCCGCACATGCAGCAGCAGCGTTGCCCGTCTCCACAGGTATAGGCGTTCCTGTTGATGCTGATTGGGATGTGGTTTGTTTCTAAACATCTTCACTAGAAACTGGAAGGTTTTGAATGGTTTTACTATGTTTTACTAGTCAAAGATGGGATTCTATATCTTTGTTTCCATACATTCAATGAATTGGTTTGTCGCGAACATCTTCGTTGGGTTTACCCCATTCAGGTTGGGTGTAAAAATGGTAGAATTTTCAGCTAAGGTGAACAGTTCATCGATGAAGCATACTACTACAAGTCATGTCCCTATGGAGAGTAACTCTGCCTAAATCGTCAAAACAATTTCCACATACTGGTTGGTGAATGGGGAACGATCGGTGACAACTCATGGCAAATCCCTCCAAACATTTTTTCTTGTAGGCAAATTATCAACCAATTCCAGAATTTGAATGAAGCTTGAGTTGAAGCACTTCCCCTTACTACCAATATGAAATTGTTGCAAAGTCTCTATAATTTAGATATCCAGACATGCTGAGACAAACCCCATACACCCATCAGAAAGGGTGCGACCATGACCATTGCTGTATTTTCGATCGCAAGACCATCTTCGACTGGTTTGTGGTTTCAACCCAGAAAGTATCCAAAAGCACTGGTGGCGAGAATAATCAAACAACATATCCAGTATAAACACATATTGAATCTTCAACACCTAAGCAGTTTGTTGAAAACCGGGACATCCGCGAATGAAATGAAGGTGTATAAACCAAAAGAAATCATTGAGCTATAGCTGGAATATGTTTTGGTTTAGCAAGCCATGGCGCTGATGATTTGAGGGTATAAATACGACAATCCTATCCCATCTCATATGGTCAACCCAAATATAAACCATCCCTTAAACCATCCCTTACCCATATGCTCCATGGTGCTGGTATATTTACCAACAGTTGCCCAACATAAATCACCCAGTTTTGTAGGTATACCAGCACCATGGTTCGCATATGGGTTATCTTGGTTATCTTACATTTTACCATCATGAAATCCCCTCTGGTAAACTGCTCCATAGCGAACTGGAAAATCACAATTTGCTATTTTCATGGGAAAAAACTCACTATTTCTATGGCCATTTTCAAGTTCGCAAACTGTTAGTTTACCAGAGGCTAACTATAAATGGCCGTTAGTTTTCCATGGGAAAATCCACTATTTCGACTGGGCCATTTTCAATTTCGCAAAACGTTAGTTTACCAGAGGATATATCCCATTAATATCCCATTGAATTAGTACTATAAAATCCCATTAAACCACTATAAGTGGTCATTTTCAATAGCAAGCTGTTAGTTTACCATCATTAAGTAACCATAGGATGGGTGCCTTCCACCCACGCCATCCCCAACTCCGTGGCGCACCTTGCCGTGCATCGGTCCGAGGATTCATCCGAAGGCCAGGTCTGGGAACCTCGGCGCGGACAGCAGGGTGACAGCCATGCAACAGGAACCGATTGGAGGTACCTACCATATTTAAGGCCTATATTAAAGGGAATATCCCCAGAAAATATGGCCAAAAATATGATCTTATATGTGACTAAGTACCTCTACAATAAAGGATCCTGAAATTCCCACTGAATATTGGTATAGACAATAAAAGAGGTATTGAACAGAATCACGCCCCCAGGATTTAGAAGATATTGAGCCTCCACTTGTTATGTCTCGTTGGATTGCCATGAATACTATAGTTACCCTTGCCATAAAGTCTGGTGAAATTGGATTACCCAAATTAGCTATCATTTGGGGGCCCCACTAGAAAACAATAGGGTATTAAAAACAATAGGATATGGTGATGACATTCTGAAATGACAAGAAAGATGTAGAAACCGCCACGAGCCAGTGACGATGCAAGAGACGTTGGCCCACGCGAATCCGGCGCTTACCAACGCACATGGAACTTTAGAAGGCGAGAAACAACACATAAAGTTACGGTACCAGCCAAAAGATGCCTGGTTGGTGGTTTGAACCCCTCTGAAAAATATGAAAGTCAGTTGGGATTATTCTTCCCAATATATGGAAAGTCAAAAAAATCATGTTCCAAACCACCAATCAGATGCCATCTGACTTAACAGCAAGAAAACAGCAGGACCAACTCAGCCGCAGCTCGCGCCTGGAATGGGCACTGCACGTGGCACTTTCGGGACTTCAGTGCCTGAGGCTGCGGCCAACGAGAATTCTTACAAGGAAAACCTCTCGTACTTGAGCGGCATTCATAAAAATCCAGTTTTTGGATGGGATTCAAATGGGCGTTAACGCTAATCATCAATGAGAACGGTTTGGCCAATACGAAAACATGTGGGGTTGGCAGGTCGATAGTCATGATGTTTGGTTGGGTTTGGCAGAAGGTCCAATACACAACGGATACTATCGAATCATCCAGTGTGGAAATCGCCATGCACATATCATATTGGGGTTTACAAACTGGTGTCTTGTAAGTCTTGCCTTAAACCAATCTATTACGTCTTCTGCTTGATGCTATCCTCCTGATCTTAGATTCGCCTATATGGGTCCCCAAACATGTTTTTTTTCACAGATCCAAAGCTATAGCAGCAGCCGATGGGCAAACGTGCCTTTTATCCATCCATGTAAAGTACAGGAAATTTCAAGGATACCTGCGCTTAGTCGTCAACAACACATCTGCAAGAGAAACTAGTGGTTTGGGTAACATCCCAACTACCCATTTTTTTTTTTTGAATTTGCGATTGAAACAAAATATTACCCTCTGGTAAACTAACATAGCTATAGAAAAATGCCCATTTATAGATGGTTTACCTATTATAAAAAATGGTGATTTACAGATTGTGATGGTGATTGAACTATATTGAACCATTTGAAATGTGCAAATTATGGTCGGAAAAGATTGGAAATAGCGGCTACTGTACCTATCAGCATCCCTCCAGGCGCATCATGGGCACTGCCAGAAGTCCGCGCCAACCAGGGTGAACAAAGACAAGGCTCAAGGATCTCTTCAGGGTTTGTATAAAAAATTAGGGGAAGATCAGATTTGTTGATTGATCATTGTTTATTAGAATTGCCATTCTTGGTATTGAACAGTTTCAGACGCTGTTTAACGATTTGAGGTCTGTACAAACCCATGCGTGCAACCTGTTGCTGGGATGGTTCAACATCCAAGTCTGCACCAGAGAAATAGTGTACCACTCCAATGTAAATATAGTCTTGAGCCCTTGTAATATATGTTGTAAATATATGTTGTAAATATATGCTGTAAATACACTGTATGTTGTAAATATAGGGTTTGTGCTGTTGTTGGTACTTCGGTGGCTATCTTTGGCTCATAGTTCCACCAACACCCCACCATTGGAGTGCAAACCAACCTTTTTGGGGCAGCCATGCAGGCAATTCACTGGTTAGTTGGCGATCACTATCCCAGGTATGACTTAAAACGTAATCAGGCTGAACATCCCAGTATTGAACTACCAAACTGTTAAGCAACCAGTTTTTGAGTTTGGGTCTAAATTTACACCTGTGCTTTTCGGCGGTGAAACCAGCGGAGGCCCCCAGGACAAGCACCAGAAAGCCACGCAAAGCTCACCTCACCTCCGTCCAAATGGAGAAAACTGGCGCGCTGAAGAAGGTGCCTTGGCTTTTTCAGTTCGATCTCGGGGGGGCAAAGTGAGGTGCTGTGGAACGGCATCGAACTGGTGCTTACCCTCTGGTAAACTGCTCCATAACTATGGAAAATCACCATAGAAATAGTGAATTTTCCCATGAAAAATGGTGGATCTTTCCATAGTTGTGGAGCAGTTTACCAGAGGGTACTTTGGAGACTTCATTGATTTGGAGGTCAACTTTTGATTTTTGCATGTCTGACAAGGGAAAATTATCCACAAGGTTAAAGAGACAAAACAACACAAACTCCTCAGAGCACAAACCATCCAGAAAAAAAAGGTGAGTTTCTCTACTATAATATTTCTGAACAAAATAAATATATAATAATCTAAGAAAATGTTTGAAAGATGTCGAAACCAATAATACAAAGATATATGACATAATATCTGTTGATAAATATGGTGACTTTCAAACCAACCTGTGAAAACTGCAGCTTGGCCGCGGTCGTTCAGAGGCTACCGTGGTCAGCAGGCCTAAGAAGCCTAGGTTAGCCGGGCGAGACTCTCATCGGAAACATGAAAACTATTGGATATGATTGGGATTAATTTAATGGTGATTTAATGTGATTTAATGGGGATTAATGGTGGTTTAATGGTGATTTCATGGGATATTCATGGGATATTCATGGGATTTAGTGGGATTTAAGGTGTTTTTGTTTTTAATGGGATATTTCATGTGAATTTAGTGTGGATTCATTCCCAGACTTCACAAAAAGGAATTGGGAATTTCATTGGTGTTTCATTGGGATATTTCATGGGATATCGCTATAGGAATAATACGGTTACTATGGGCGGTAATGATTATAGGTAATGAACATTATATGTATATAATCCCTCTTACTATTACAAACAACATTACAGGTAATCAATAGAACTTTATAGTGCTTTGAATTAGAGTTACATTTCTTTTGATTATTACTTTAGGCCGCTAAACTATAGTTAATGACTATAGTAACCCCTAACCAAATACTGAAAACCGCGTTTCCAGGTCTTTTTCTCCATCATTTCCAGATATCGTGAAGTGTTTCTGTATCTTTTTTGTGGGTTGCACCATACCAACTACTGGTTGGTGGTTGAGCCACCCCTCTGAAAAATATGAGTTCGTCAGTTGGGATTATGACATTCCCAATATATGGAAAAATAAAACATGTTCCAAACCACCAACTACCAACCAGAACTAGGTATTGTTTTGTTTGGTGTTTGTTTTGTTTTGTGACTAAAATATGTTACGTGTCCATCGTTGGTGTTCAATGGTTTATCCGACAATCTTTGCTGCTTAAGAAAACCTATGAAGTGCTGATGGAACGGAGATGGCATGCTCAAGCAATGTTCACCAACCAAGAATGGATAATATTATTTTGTAGACAGAAACTGAGACTTGAAGCAACTGTGCCTTTCCCGGTTTAAAGTTTAAAGAAGAGATACCCTCTGGTAAACTACATAACTATGGAAAATATTCTTTAAACTTCACATCTGGAAAGGCACAGTTCGGAGTTTCATCTGATTTCGCTGGCCTTAATTGGGGGGACGTAAACGTCAACAGAACTTTGGGTTGTTAAGACATGTAGCCTCAGCAAAAAGGGTAATTGGTATGTTTTTAATGTAAGACCCACCGAGATGGCATCAGTGTCATCAGTTAAACATAGATGGTAAGTGAGAAATGATAATATCAGTGAACGTTTGATAGATAGGATCCACTGAGGTAGTGGTAGTGCAACATTCTTTGGCGATGGCTGAATCCACAGCATTCAAGTGCAACTCCGTCCAGACGTGACCCCGCGGTAACAAATCAACCCGCCCAACTTCCGCCCGAATCTGGACATGGATAAATGGAGGTGTCCAGCTGGGAAAATCATGAAATGATGGGATTTACCGTTACCAGCCACGTTTGATAACACTGGAGGGTAACCAGCAAACATGTTTTTTTTACATGATTGTGTTTTAATCAACAAAGTCTTAATATGTTTTAATGATGCTCAACCAAACTTCTGGGTAAATTATAATATTTCACTAACCTGAATTAAGCCCATTTGGGGATGATTTCCAATACTAACCATGATTCCAGGGTTCGGGAGAACAGTGAGGTCGTTATAATTTACCCAGAAACTTCATGAATGATTAAAAGTTGATCATGATGCTCAATTTAAAGTTGACCAAACATCATTAACCAAACATGATCAAACTTAACGAATCCATGTTCCAACAGTTGATCGCCGTCGCGGAACATGGCAGGAGCAGGAGCCCCAGGAGCTCCATGGCTCCACTAACGCCGCAAAAACCTCGGCGGGGAAGCGGCAGAGAAACATGGGAGGATTTTTTATAGCCTTCAAATACACCAAGAAACATATATATAGAAAAATATAGAAAAATATAGAAAAATGCTACTTAAATATGATCAAATAAGAAGTACTAAGATTGCTAACATGCTGCTAAATTGAAGGGTAGTTGGAGGGTATTGATATGGGATGTAAACATATATAAATGGGATTTAAGCAATAATCATGGGACAAGAACGGGGATAAAACAGGATCATCGGGAGGATTTCACAGATTCACGAGCCGAGGTGCATTCAGCGAGTCGTAACTTCTTCAGACCAACGGCTCTTTCTTAGACGGACTTGAGCCCAGCTGGTTGAGGAAACGGTGGGAATTCCATGGAATTCCTGGGGCCTTGAAGCAATTGCTTAGGGTTTGTGGGAAGTGACCATGACCATGAGAATATCATGGGGAGTCAGCCAACCCCCCAACGCATTGGACAATCTGACCTTCGGGGGTCACCTCGGGAAGGGACATAGGAGCCTTGGGTGTCTCTAAAAAATCAACCAGCAGCCCATGTTTGTTTTAACCTCGTTTCCACACCTGCCATTGTGACCATATCATCAAAGAAACATCCATGTTTGAAAGCCAAATAGATATGTTTAAAAGTTGATCGCTGAGTTTACTGGCCATCTCTTCCCGTTGACAGTTCCAGCACATGATTCAAATAAGAAATTGACCAAATCAAACGCTGTCAAAGCCAGCACCAACCAAAAAAAGGTTCAACTACAGATCTCATGACTTAAAGCCGGGTCAGCACGCTCCCTTGGACCCTTCCATCTGCAAGCAATCTGACATGCAAAATGTAGTGGCTGATAATCCCTTGATTGGTCTTCAATCATCCCCAAGTATCAATATGGATACCTTGACCCTCAAAGTCCCAATAGAAATAGGCCAAAACCCTCTAAGCATCATACATGGAGGTAAATACATGTTTTAATTGTTAAATTATGTTAAATTGATGGTCAACCATTTATATACAGCCTGTTTTTGTGGTTTAACCGTGGCTTTTTGGGTGGTCTTCGGTACTACGTAAAGCCATAGTTGCCCAAAGGCGCGGCATGGTGGGAAGCTCCTCGTGGGCAACTTCTCTTGGGGAGAGGTCCGTGGTATCAATTTTCTTGATCGCTCTGGACTGGCGGACAGGATAGCGGGCGGCTGGATCCAATCAGACGTGGCCTGGGAAATCCCCTATGAAAATGAGGTTTGAATGGGGAAATCATCTAAATGGTGGACTTTCCAACCACGTTTGATGACCGGAGGGTATGTCACAAGTACTACAAAACATGATAAAACATGATAAAACTACATCAAAAACTACTCCTGGCAATCGGGATCCATGATCAGTCAACGGGTTGAGACAGCCCACTCACAATCATTATTTTCTTGGGTTTTGCTGCGATGATGAGAACGTTCCTTCCACCTACAGGCCCCTGTACCACCAGGAATGCATTGGTTGATGAGTACTCACAACCAGGACTAGGTGGGGCTTGAGTGAAGGGTTGCAAGCAACTTGCAACAAAGCCCATCCTGGGAACAAATCGATGGTGTCCATAACTTAAACTGCCTGTGACTGTTTCCAGACTTGAGTTTGATTCGAATTACCCTCATGTAATCACACATTGCTGGGCAATCCCTGAGCTAAATGGAGGTTTTGATGGGAACATAATCTATAAATTAAATCGGGAGCAACCCCAGATACCCCGCAAACAAAAAACAAGTCTGCTTAGGCAATATCTCCGTTGGAGTAGAAAGTGTAAAGTCAACATCTCATCCAAGGTAGACCCAGTTTGTTTATAGAAAACATCACCATGTTTCACTGGCTTTCTTTGCAGAAAATCTGCGCAGGAATCGATGGTCTTACCCGCCAATAATATATCCAAATATGGGTGATTTCAAGCATTAATTTTGCCATCAACCACTCCTTCGAATGGTGGTGGTTCAGAAGCCCTCAATTTTTGCACCTTTTGAAAAGGGGGCTGTCACCAATTCCGATGGAGTCTGATCATTATATTGCCATGTGGAGGGGTATATGGCACTGTGTCAAAACCTTGTA